>QNQO01010309.1:0-25037 GCA_003290165.1 Berberis thunbergii
GATAGTTCCTAATCTGATAGCATTTCGTGGTGTGGAAGATACTATGGTGTTTGCTTCCTAGTTGAAAGCAAAGAGCAGCTGTGGTTGCCCGTCCTAAGCAGATCCTTAAGATATTTTCCTCAAAAGGGCTTACGGGTATCGATGATAGTTGAGATCCACTTGGGCTGGATTCGTATTGGGCTGTTGCTTGAACTTGTAGTTCCTCGAGATCATCATGACACGTGTATGGCTCAGGGGTTTGACCGTTTTTATGTTTCATCAGCTACTCCCCCAAGTTAGTGGGTCGTCACATCGGCTCGCTAAGTCATATCTGGAAGGGATGTGCCACTCATGATGATTGAATTTGAATTGTTGCTTGAGCCCGTGCGTTGGTTCGACGGAAATCCATCGCCTATATAGGTCATCTGTAGTGCAGCATATGACTATTCTACTTTTCTTGCTTTCGAAGATATCGCTCTGATTATAAGAGTTTATTCGTCTTCCCTATGGCTCGAGAAGATTTTCTTGATGATGCTGTCTTGGCTGAGGGCCTAGAGTTTTTTTTGAAGATAGGCTGCTGTCTGAACCTAGTCTTGCTGAAATTCGTATTAGGTTTGGAGTCCTAGAGGATCTGCCATTGTACCTTCTAATGAGCGACCAGACGCCAATGTCGCCTCCGGACGGTCTTATCTGTTTCCACTGGGGGATGCTTCAAACTAGAGTGCATTTTTCGATTATGGATGTGATCTGGGAGTTCTTGACTCTGCTAGGGATTCCCCCGGCTCAGTTGGGACCCAATGGATACAGGGTTATCCCCATGATCCTGCTCCGTGCTAAGGAGCCATGTGTGACACCGAGGGTGATCTAGTTGTTTACCGCTCCTTGACTGCAGAGCAATGTTGTTTGTAAGTTGAATACGTCGAAGTGCTTCAGTAGACTGTCTGATGACTTCAAGTTCTGGTAGAAGTTTTGTTTATTGGCCCCTGCAAATTCGAAGTATTTCCGATGCAAGGGTTGTCCGCTCGAACGATAGTTCAGACCGCTTCGTAAGTTCGACTCTTTCTTGCAACTTTGATGCGTTTGACGACAGATTGACTAACTGTTGCTCATATTCTTCTTCAGTTAGGTTTCCTACTACTCCTTTTACTTTGGAGGAGCGAACCACCATGGATAAATTTCGTGACTTGCCTCAAAGGGAGGTGATTGATGTAATCAGAGTTTTCAACTTCATCCATAGCTGTGGGACAATTGCACATAGCCTCCCACATTTGTACCGAGGACGCGCATCAAGTCAGAAGATGGGGTCCCTCCAGAAAGAGAAGGCTGCTAAGGCCAATGCTTTCTGTCTGTATGACGTGATACCGTCTGAGAGCGCTAAGAAGTCCCGTGTTAGAACTGGTTCATCTTCGACACGACCTACTCTATCGAGAATGAGAGCGAGTCTGGTGGCTTGTTGAGCGGTCTAATGTTCCCGGCTTGGATGAAGGTCGAAACTAGTGACGTGCAGGTCGAGGCTGCTGAACGACAGCTGGTGCGGGTTGCAATGGGCTTCTATTGCGTGCTAATTCATGTAGGTTGTTCCGATAGAAGGTCATTTTGAATAATCGCCCGAGGTAGTGGAATACGATCGCCCAACTGATGGTTTGCCTGAAAGTGGCCATGGTACTGATCGTGTTTCCTGTAGTTCGCGTGGTTTACCGTCTCGTCGAGGGCCATGGTTAGAAGTGTTGGAGGGATCTTTGGATACTTCTCTCCTCCTCTGCCTCCGGATCCTATGAGCCGTCCCACAGTAAATGGTCGACTGCTCTTGATAAAGGAAAAGCCACGGAAGAGTTGAGGACGTGGTGACCGTGAAGGGTGGTGCTGGTGTAGTTCAATCAGGGGATGCTTCATCTTGATGCACGGATAAGCATTTTTGCCCTAGACTTGGTGAAGATGAGCTCGCAGGTCTGACACATGAGAGGTGGATATAAAGTATGCTTCGAGGAAAATATAATACAGGCGTCACAACTAGCTGGATGAACCACGCTCTGAAACCCGAGGAGGATTCTCTTGAGGGCATATGGATAGGGTTTGAAGTACCTTATGTTGGATATGTCTCATATGAGCCACGCGATCGTTGCTGGAACGAAAGTCGAAGCGGCTCGTGAGAGAGTGTACATCTTGGAGCATGTTTTCTCGCATGTGCAGACGCTGTATTCTGATGCGCTCAATGAAATTGAATGGCTTAAGAAGCAGGCTGAAAAAATGCAGTTGGATCAATCAACTGTGGCCGCTGAGGCTCAGAGGGCTCGTCTGGAGAACCTTGAACACAAATGGCAGAGTAGTTCCGGAGAAGAACAGACTTAGGCAGAGCTGAACCGAGAAGTCCGAGGTTGTGCAGGAGGTTGCAAATAAAGCACATTCTGAGCTGCAATCCTTTGCTGAAGAGAGGTTTTCAAGGGAAGCTGGTTAGGCCGCTGAGAAGCAATAGTTGAAATCTGATGTGGATTTCTATGCTCGAGAAGCTAGGAAGGCCGGAAGACCAGGGTGAAGCTGGGATGTCATGAACTCAGTGTTGGAAGAGCATTCTAGCCATAGAACAATCTCAAATTGATGCGTTGACTGGTAAGTTGGAGCTGCTAGAGCACAAACTTATTGATGCAAAGGTGTGAGATGAAGGTTTTTCCAGGAACAAGGAAAATGTGAGTTCCACTGGGTCGTACATGGTCGGCTAGAGCTGCTGTCGCCTATGAAGGCAGGAGCATCCAAAGTGGGACCATGATCGTTATAAGAAGATGTCATATGTAGACTTGCCTGTCTCTTCCGCGTCGTCGAATGAGGAAGATGATTTGGTCCCTGACGTTCAGGTTGAAGCGCATATGGATGCAACTTCTGCCTCTGTTCTACCTAGGTTAACTCTTCCATTTCCGTGCCTTCTCCTGATTAGGAGCGATTTTGTGTGCTTGTAATTTTTTTGTTTTTACCATTAACGAAAACAATGTTATATGTTTTTTCGCTTTTTGTCTCTATTGCATGTTTTTTCATTTTGCCTCATCGTCTTACTTTGACATAGGCTAGTTGAATCAATAGGATGTTGACTGGTCTGCCTGCGGTAGGAGGGCTTGAACGCTTTGTATTGTGAATGACCTGGTCATTGCTTGTTTGTCTGACTAGTCGGCTGCAGCTGTTGCCTTAGGCGAGCTGTGATGGGCAAGTGTTCGTGCCAGAGCGTTCGTTGCTGAGTCAGGCGCCGTAAGCTCGGGTCGACATCCTAATTAGCTTTATGTGGGCGCTGGCGATACTATCTTTGTATTGGCACGAGTGGCCTTTTCCAATGTTAGGATGCCAATTCGTTTGAGCATGAAGGTGCTGACTTAGTTAGATTCATATTTGTGTCTGCTGGTTGAGAGGACAACGGAGGCCATGTGGCGAGCTGCTTGAGACTCCCATCATCCGAGATCATTTCATGACCGATCAAGGCGGATGAGAATTCAGGAGCAAGGGTTTGCGACCAAGCTGAAGAGCAGTAGTCCCGTGGCAAGCCGTCAGAATCAGTTCGAGACTGACTAGGCTTCCACCATCTAAATCATTTATGATCGATCAAGGTGGACGACAGATTCGGGGAGTAAGGGTTTGGTGACTAGCTGAATAGTAGTGGTCTCGTGGCAAGCCATCGTAATCAGTTTGGGACTAACTAGGCTCCCACCATTTGAACCGTCGACGCCCTCCCCGCGTGGTGGGGTTACAAATTCGAGAGATTTGGCGATCACGTTGAAAAGCAGTGGTCCCGTGGCAAAGCCGTCGGAATCAGTTCAGGATTGACTAGGGCTCCCACCATCCAAATTATATACACCTGAGTGCACCAGGCTACATATTTGGGAGTGTTTCCACAGTCGTGCTGTAAAGCAGCATTCCCGGGCAAAACGTAGAGATCAGTTTGGGACTGACTGAGCTCCCACCTTCTAGACTATCTACACTCTTGCGCTGAGGCTACAGGTTTAGGTTGGTGATTCGGCCGGACACGCTGAAGAGCGGTGGTCCAGTGGCGAGCCGTCAAAATCAGTTCGGGTACTGACTAGGCTCCCACTTTCTAGACTATCTCACCCTTGCATTGGGAGTTACAAGTCCAGGGTTTGATTAGAAGCTTTCGTTGCTAGTCATCACTAGCTAGGCTTACCTGATTAGGTTTGGCGATCACTGCCTGTGAAGGGGCAATGATCCCTGACAAATTGTCGTCATCAGGCGTGATAGCACTGATTAGATTTCCACTTCCTAAATCGTCGATGCTCGCGCTAGGCGGACTAGGTGTCGAGATGAACCAGAAGCTATCGTCATCAGTCATGGCTAACTAAGCTTACCTGATTTGAAAGGAGGTTCCGTCTGCTAAGGGGCGTGTGAACCTAATCCCTCCCCGTGGCACATGGTGTGGAGGAAGCTACTTTAACACTAGTAATATGTATGTATGATCTGTATGCCAAGGTCACTAGGATCTTCTGGTGCTCGTGTCATGCATGCGACAGGGTGTCTGTTCGATTATCAGGCTTGGCCCATGGGCCCGCAGAGGAAGGGCTAGGGTTTCCTGCACAATGCCTTGTGTGTATAGTATAGATCGTGCGGTGACATGTGTACGTCACAGGTTGCGTGACGGTTGAATATCGATTACTCCCCCTCAATTGATGGGGTTGCGTGCAGCGCCATTAATTGATTGACGTGTTTTGCATAGTTTCCTTGGGAACTGTCGTCTTCCTATTTTTCAGACGCTATTCAATGTTGGGCATTTAATGCTTGAGTGCTCCATTTGGTGAACCATTACGTCTATATAATAGTGTTTTCCTATCGTTTGTAGGCAGTATCTTTCGCAGAGTTTATCTCTTGTAATGTTTTTGTCTGAAGAAGATGCTTTGGATTTTCAAAGGCTGAAGCTGTATCTCCGTGTCTGGAGTTTTTTGAGTGTTCTGATGTTTATGTCGTTCAGGCATGGTGAAAATTGTCGTTATGCGTGGTCACCTGATATGAGTGGGCATTTAGTTGATCCGCCGAGGTGTCATAATTCCTTTCATATGCGGAGAAGCAGTACAAATTTATTACCAAAGAATGCCTGGTATTACACCGTACCACTTGTATCCTCGTGCGCTCAGATCCCGCGACTGACCAGTGGCTGATCGAAGTGTTGGTTGATGTGCGATGTTTTCGAGTGTGGTTATCTCTCAAGCCACACCAGGTATCACGTGTGAAAAGTGGCCTCCCTTGGCAGCATTGTGAGACCTCTTGCGACCATCCTATCCGCTTCACTTCAAAGCAGTTCGAGGAGGTGAGATATTCCTTGAAGGAGATCAGAGCTCTTTGGGAGGTGTTCAATGTCGCAACAAGGGTGTCTCCATGGGGTGATGTGACAGAATAGTCTGTCCGCTCAGTCATTTCAATCCCTTTTACACTTTGTTTCCATCTTGGGAAGGGGTCGAGCATCTCTCATTCTCTTGACTCTGTTGTCCGTCTTCGGAATGGGTCGAACAACTTTTATCTTTGCTCTCACTTGCAAACCGCCCGCAGTATGTAATCTTTTGTATCCGCCTTAGGGCATTCGCAATATGTAGTTTTTTGTATCCGCCTCAAGGTACTTAATGGTACATCTTTCCAATAATTAATAGAGTTTGTTTATGAAATTCTTGTTTTATTTCTTAAATGATTGTGAATTATATAAGTTTTTTAAAACTCTAAACTCAATACTGACTACGGAAAGAGAAACAAACAACTTAAAACAAACAAACTGTTGATGGAGATAAACTGATCCTGGTTTCGAACCGAACTTGGATAGCTTTCACGGATCATTTGGCGTACTGTTGAGGGCGTTACATAGGTCATTGAAGAACAAATCTTGCAGAGGGGCGGATCACCGCACTGACAGAATGTCGGGGGATGTGTTCATGCTTGCCATTTGCAGTTACGACTCATTGTACGGGAGAATTGACTGTTTCTATACCGCTCGAAAATGATTCATTTTCGTCTTTAGGCCTTGCACTAGGTCAGGCTGCTATGCATGATGTAGCTGGATCTGAGAGCACTCTATCTGTTTCAGTGCGGTGTAGTGACAACCTTGTGTCGTAGGTTGGTCTCCACGCATTGTCCCTTCTGAGTTGTTAGCAGTATACTTAACACACTGGTAAAGGGTGGATACCACTGCTTCAATTTGGTGTAGCCTTGGTCTTCCCAAGATGAGGTTGTAGGACGATAGTGCGTCTACCACCATGAAGTCCATAAATATGACATTCTTAGCTATGGCTCACTGGCTACTGTGGCTAGCCTGCCTTCCGACAGGGAAACACTTCTCCCCGTTGAACCTGATTAGCGGGTGCTCTGATGGTGTTAGATTTTCCTTCTTGAGGTCCATGCTGTGGAAAGTATTGTAGAACAGAACGCTAAGCAAACTTCCTGTGTCAACGAGGGCTCTTTTCACTTCCTACTTTGCGATGGACACAGAGATGACCAAGGCATCGTTATGTGGTGCTCAGACTCCATCTAAGTCCCTGTCCGTGAAGGTCAAAGTAGGAATGAGGTTATGAATTCTTGAATAGCAAATGCGTCTGTCCTCGGTCCGCAGGTTGTGTTCGCATTCAACATAGTCCGTTTGCGGGACCTGTGCGACTGGTCTTCATTCGGTTCGACTCCAGGAATGACGTATATTATCCTAGGAGTCTCATTCTCCACCTCTTTGACTGACTCCCCCTGTCCTTGGTCTGTTCAAGTTGTTTCTCAGACTTCAGGAATTATTTCAATTTTGCCTTGCGGATTCAGTGCTCTACTTCATACCTCAAAATTTTGCAGTCATTGGTGTGTCGCCGCATTCTTTGTGATACACACAGTACTTGCCATTATCCCTTCTGACAGGGTCTTCGCATGTCTTTGGGGGCCACTTTAATTCCTCCCAATTTTTCATGAAGTTGAGTACATTCGACAGACTAGCATTCAGGGGTGTCACGGCTCTGGATCCAACGTAGTTGGATGACTTCTCTGGCTTGGGACGATTATGATCCAGTCTGTTGTAAGTGTGTTTCCTCTTGTTGCGCTCATCTTCCTCTTGTCTCTTTCCTTCCTTATTATCCTTCGAAGCAGATGGCTTTCTGTTGCCTTCGGTTTCCCTCTTGGCTGTCCTTGATTCCTCTAGGGTGATAAGTTTTTGAACACTGTTGAGGAGCTGCATCATGTCCAGAGGGGGCTCTAAGGTGAGGTCATCGAAGAGTTTTCTTTTCTAAAGTGAAGGTTGTCACGGCTTTAACATCGCTGCACCCGTCGATGAGGGTCAACTCATTGTTGAAGCGCGTGAGATACTCTCGGAGCGTCTTGCCATACCTTTACCTTAAAGAGTATGTAGTGCAGGCCTTTTCTGAAACGCTGGCTTCCGACGAAGCGGATCAGGAATTCCTTCGCCAATGTTTTGAAAGAATCAATTGACTTCGGCGGAAGGCTGTGGAACCACGTCAATGCAAAGCCTTTGAGACTGGTAGGAAAAGTTCTGCACATGACGGATTCAGATCCTTCATTGAGAGTCATCACGTGCTGGTAGTGGCGTAGATGATCTAAGGAATCGGTGGTCCCATTGTAGGAATCTAGCTTCAGGGGAGTGAACTTCCTTGGGAGGCCTCGTTCATTATCCGGTCTAGGACGATAGGATCATGCACTCCTTTGCGGAGGGGATTCCCGGGGCCGAGCCTCTCTGTCCTGGCGGCTGGATCAACGTTAGCTGCACAACCTCCCTTAGTCCAACAAGAACTGGCGAGGGCCTGGCTCTCCTGCGCTTGCTACCTATCGTCCACTGGAGGTGGAAGTCCGTGTTGTTTTTGGTCTCCATCAGCAGCAGATGGATTCTGTCTTGTGAGTGTCTCCACTGCTTTGATAACCTGTTGTATTTGGGATGCCAACACTTTGATTCTGGGGTTTACCGTTGGTGCAGGGGTGTGAGTAGGTTGCCCGTGCATGGCAAGAACTAGTATAGGGACAGCCGAAGCGTTGGACGTGTCCCCTGGTTCATTGTTGCGTGACCTAGCGGTCACCATCTTTCTAGGATTTGGTAGGAGATGATGCTTAGTGTAAAGTTAAAAACTATGTTGTCCACTTGTCCCCACGGACAACGCCAAATTGATGCAGTCATTTTTCGCTCCCTGCTCTGATCTAGTTCCCCTGACCTGTTTGACCTGCACAAGTAGCACACGTGAGGCACAGACCACCGTGGGGTGATCGATGACACTCTGATGCTAAAGTCAGACAAGGATATGAGGAAGGTGTAATGCTGTAACAAGAAATTTGTAGCGTACCTTAGTATATCAACCTCATGTCTTATTTATAGTATAAGGAGTCATAGTTTAACCAGGCTTTCGTACGTGTAGATTACGGAGGGGATCTTTGTGGAGATCCCTCTCTAATTAGGAGTCGTGTTGTAGGAGGGAAGTTCCCTGTTAGCTTTGTGCTCCTAAATACACGGGAGATAGATCACAATCCAATAGCATTCCGTGGAAGGAAGTTTCTCTGTGTGGAAGATACTTTAGTGTTTGCTTCCTAGTAAGAACAGCTGTGGTTGTGAGACGTGTGAGCCTAACATGTTGTGAGAGTCCGAGCTGAAGTTGAGCAGACTGAGATCCGCTTGGGCTGGATCGGTATTGGGCTGTTGCTTGAACTCGTAGTTCCTCGAGATCATCATGACACGTGTATGACTCAGGGGTGTGACCGTTTTTATGTATAATCACGTATGTTGGACACCTTTCCCAAACACTAATGAGTGCTCTCTCCCCGGACTGGGTAGAAATGTTTTAAATTTCTATCAAGTTATCAACCCTAATCTCAATGTTGTTCATTTTGTTTCTCAATGAGTCGTGGATGCTCAAACAAGATTTTATTTGACTTGATTTCTATTTATATGATTGTCGAGATGGTTGACATAGACTTCAATCAATTTGGTTTGTGGGTGATAAGAAATTAAAGTACTAATGTAATTTACTTTGTCAATCAATAGTGGCCATAGCAAATCTTCTTGTACCATTGCAGGGTTTAATTCAGGTTGTCCTCTAGCTCGGCTATAATAATAGTGTAAGTAAACCTGTTCAATCACCAAAGACAAACATATAAGGTAAAGGCCTGTTTTGCGTAAAATGTCGTAGGTTTTAAATGCTTTACATGTGTTTTTGCTTTCATGGGAGAATTCCATATGGAAAATCATTTTTGTACGTGTATTGTTTTTAATATTGGTAGGTTCTCATTAAGATACCAAAAAATTTATAGTTTGGCATGTGTAATGTTTTTCTTGCAAACCGACCCACTGTTACCACGTTTTAATTCATGAAAACCAAACACCGCGGAAAATTTTTCAAAGCTAACAAGGGCAAAACATACATAAAATTGGGACCAAACCATAGTTATTGATCCCTCATCCCTGCCAATGTACCTAGCTGAAGAAAGAAAAGAAGCACGTATATGTCTCTATTGGGCATTTTTGCAACTTCTAATTTGTTTCATTTACGTATTTCTATATCAACTAGCTAGCATTGTGTTGGCATGAGTAGAACTTGACAAGTAAAGGATCATTGTTTTCTTTCGGGTAACCTCATGTGTGGATGCAGGCCTTCTGGAGTTGAATGAACATATCGGATAGTAGTAAGCTAGATGTTACGTAAAGGAAATCGTCAATTCATGTCATCGTATCTTTACTATATAATGGCTATGTCAAATAATTTGTGTGAAGCTAGCTTGATCTAAAATGAACTGTTATATATGCATATTAAACCCTAAATTGAACTCTATCCTCCTGGCGTAGTCACTGGTTGCATGATTGGCAGAGAAGGACTTGTGACCAACTGGAACTAATTATGGCCCTCACCCCATCAATGTGAATTGCTTTCTTTCATCAATTAAAAAGTGGAAGATAATGGGAAGAACCACATCAAGCAGTACGGATAAGGGGCCTACTTCAGGTGGAAAAACCTGATGGTGAGGGAATCTGCCGCTTGTGCATGGTATGGTTTTTTTTTTTTTTTTTTTTCGAGACAGACACTCGTGTGTCTATAGTTTCTTTATAGTTTTTTTTCATTGCTAAATAGCACCACCGTTTCGACTGGAGGACGTCACCATCACACTTTTTTTTTTGAATTACTGAAGGACACCACAACTCACACTCACACTCACATTCTCTTCTCTCTTCACCAGAGCAACACCCTGTCTAGCCCCACCCTCCACCGCCGGCTGATAGTGGTGGTGGTGCTTGGGAGAAGAAGAAAAAGAAGAGGTGAGGGAGGGGGAGGAGGAGAATAAGAAGATAGAAGGAGGATGAGAGATGGCATTGGTGAGGGTGATTGATGGAAAAGAAAAAGGAGAGAAAAGAGAGGTATGTTTATTTATTTATTTTATATTTATAGTGTCCTTCAATATAAATGGTGGTGTTATTTTGCAATAACATATATATATATATATTGGTTTAAATTAAAATACAAAGTTTTTATAAGGATGGAGTTGCATGACCAAGTACAACCGTGAAATACACTCAATGCGATTTTATTTCACGTTTTCTACAAACAATTGATGGATACATCAAAGGAGTGTAATTTCATTTTGGTATCCTCATTTTAATAATATAGAAAAACATAATTTAAATAATATAAGTTATTATTGTAATTTAGAAAAACATAATTTAGAATTTAATTTAGAAAAACATAATTTAGAAAAACGTTTTCATTTTGTTTTGTATAGAAAAACATAATTTTTTTATTGTAATTTAGAATTTAATAATATAAGTTATACATTTTAAATTCTTAAATAATATATAAAAAAATCTCACACGACTCAGTGTGTATTGAGATACCAGTTTGATAGGACACTTACATATGCATCATTTAATATTCGAAAATTCTAGGGGTTGAGGGAGGGAGCGAGGGATGGGTGGAAGGCACCCATCCGCCTCGAGATGAGCGTTATTGTGTATATCAAATTCAATACACTCATCTCGAAGCGGATGGGTGGTTACCACCCATCTCTTGCCCCTTTTCCTCGCTCCCTCCCTCGACCCCTAGCAAAGCTCTTTAACATTGGATGCTAAATATTTACTCCTAAAAGATTAGATAGAAATTCCAAAAACTAGTAAAGTACAAATTTGTTAAAAGGTAATGAAAAAAATAAGATATCAAATGTTGGTAAAAGTTAGAATTTTGCTAATGGGGGCTTGCTGCGAGTCAATGTTAAATGATACATCTGTAAGTGTCCTATGGTACTCACATCTCAATGCACCATCAAGTGTAATTCAGATGTGCTTCTAGATACTATTGATAAAAATCGTTTTCAGAGATATTATTAAGTAATTTAATGTTACTGTCGTTTTTTTTTTTATCATGCACGGTAAATTTGACGAACAAAAATCATATCTATATCATTTTATTTCCTAGTTATTATTCGATACATTTTGTTCCTGATACTAACCACCATCTATGTTTCACTAAGGGTGTGTTTGGTTGTATGAAATCCTATGTCATGAGAATTCATGAAGGAATCCCTATATATTAGGCTAATTTGAGGTACAATTTCACATGCACTATTTAATTTGGTGGGAATGAAAGACTCATGAACATGAGAATCACATGCCTTGTGGGGACGAATGAGTGAAATTCTCATGTTCACGGGACTTCTATTCCATCATTGATCACAAAAATCAAATGGTGGTCAAATGTGGATGTAGAGTGATATATCTATTTAGCTTAAAATGTAGGAGTCTCCTTGTGAATTCCGATGACATAAGATTTCATGCAACCAAACATACCCTAAGCTGTCTTTTAATCTCTTTATCTCAACTATCCCTCTTTCTTCTACATTTTTATGTTGCTAAACTAAAGAGATCTACTGGATGAGGGGTAAGTTCGTTCAATAATTTCGTATCATCATCATCATTAAAGTCCATTTCCGATACTTTTGTATACATATTAAAAGAAATATACTGTAGAAAATAGATTTAATTTTTTTAGCTAACAAAAAAGAAAACATCTAGGGTGCCTGAACCTGTGCCTGGTAATCATCAGGCACAACACCAGGCACTGTAGTAGTGCTCAACAAAAAATGAATGTCAGAAAACTTCAGTTTTTGTTGACTCAAACGTGTACAAATGAACAAAAATTGATCAGATAGCGTGCAAGCAAACTAGTTGTAAGCATACAATTACCAGTGTAAATTTCCAATGAATATCAAGAATCGGAGATGATCGTGTGACCACCACACTTCTACCAACTTAATTGGTACATCTTTGTTGTTGATATCTAAACTCTGAACAAACAAACATGACCATAATGGACATCAAAGAGAGAATTCAAACTTAGAAAATTAGGGTTTACATAAGAGACGGCGATATGTGCTGTAACTGTGACTGTAGTTCCATCCAGCTCTATATGCATCATCTTTCCAACATCACAAACACAACTCTCAGATATTTGTCAATAAAACTAAAGCCACGTTGATGATTTCTGAACCATGATTTCATATCATCCAATCAACTTTAGTTATTTTTCACTGTGTCTTAGTGAAAATAATCAACCGATCGAGTCAAATGAGCTGACAAGGATGTGCCAGGTGGAGATAGACTAACACAGCATCTCTGGTTTTCAGTGTATATATATTTGCTGTGTTGAGGCCCTTTTTTCTTTGTGCCCTCTTTCTTCAATAACTTCTTCCTATTGAACGCATGGTAGTTTTTCTTGTCAGATCTTCTCTGCCGGGATACAAGAGAGTCAGTTTTTTTTTTTTGTGTGTGATTATTTTCATTGTTTGTTTAGTCCACTGTTTTTGATGGCAAATCGAGCTTTTTTTTGCATCTTTTCTCTTCGATAGCTATTGCACTTTTCCTGGGAAATGTTTTACATGGTTGTTATCATCGAAATCTAATAGGAGAAATTTGACCCCTAAACCACCATGGGTGTACAATTTTTAGGAGATTTTGATTTTGGAAAAGATATATAGAAAAGGTGGTGATTTAAGTTATGTTGTTTTCTGTATGATTGGCTATTAATAGCAAATCAGGTTTCTTGATTTTAGGTTTTTTTTTTTCAGTTTTTATTAATTTTATTTTTAGTTTGGGGTTGCATGGTGATTGAATGACAGACAGTCACTGTTTGCAGATGTAGCATCATCAAGATTCACATGCAAATGGGATGGCGGAGGTCTAATCGTCCACCATTAACCTGAGAATCTTGATGATGCTGCATCAGCAATAAGTGATTCTAGCTTTGCACTGCACCATCTAGCACTTCAACAAGGTGAGCTGATTCTTAGATCGACCTTTCATTTCTACTCTTCTGTGTATCGATTTGTTTGAGTAAATTATACATCAAATTATATTGTTTGATTGGTACTGTAATAAATTGATTGAGTTCTTGTTTGGGTTTTTATGTTATCATTTGTGTTGTACAGTTTTTCGATCTGAGAAGCTAAAAGAGATTGATTTGATCAACTTTCTTGAAGCCAGGGTCGATGAAGATGATGGGGATCCAAAGTTGAAGATAGCAAGGTGAGAAAGAACAACTTTGAACTTTTCTATATAGTTTCTTTGTGCCATGTGAAAGGGAACTTCTTGATTATTGTATGAGGTGTTCTTACAACTCCCAAGTGTTGGGTTATGTTCGCTATTTTGTTAAAAATGGCTTCTAGAGTAGAGGAGTTTTGAAACTTGGTACTCTTCCATGGGAACTTGAATGTTATGGCGAAAACATGTATTGGTATGGTGGGGTTGCTTTAGCTTTAGTCACCATCCACCATTCATGTAGTGGACCAGTTTGATAGCTAGAGGCACCTTTGCAATAACCTATCATACTAGCTTAGTGGACCAACCTTGATGCACATGCATCCAGCAACTTGGTCCTTTCAAAAGTGTTCCTTCTCCATCTCATCGATCCCTCTCACAGTCTCTCTTTGTCACTTACAACTTAAGCTCTCGAATAGTAACACTGAAGAATCAACACAACTGGATCCTGCTAAAAGGTCAAGTTGAATTTGTTTTAGTACCTTTAATTGCTTGTTACCATGGTATAGCTTAGAATTATTTACATATCGACTTTTACATTTGATACAAGAGATGAGTTTAGGTTGCGAAATGATCTCATCTGTTAACAAATTCTGGTTGCAATGCTTATCTATGCCTTGCTTGAATGTCACACCATTGGGGTCAATTATTAGAGAAGAATGCATAAATAATGACTTGATTTGCTTCCCTTCACTTGCATCTGGTATTGTTATATGTATATGTGTGTATATATATATATAAATATATAATTAGTCCCCCATTTCCTCGGGTCTTCAGAAACTGAAACCTTGATGTTGATCTCAAGAAAGACTACTTATGCCGACAATATTCACATTATTATGGGAGTTCCAAGTATTTTATATGATGGTTTTAGCGTAGCAATTGAGAGCGAGCTTGAACCTAAGTTTATGACATCATCACCAACAAACTTTACCAACAAAGCTAGGTCACACCTGCAGTGCTTCAAATACTTCAATATAACGAAGAATAGTAATGGAACACTGTAATGGATATGTATAAACCTAGGAAAATACCATATCTACTTCCAGGAATCTTAAAGAGAACAATAGCTATGCTGGAGATAATATATCAATTATCTTATATTAGTTAAAGCTATTCGCCCACGCGTTTACCCTCCAATTTAAGAAAAGCTCGATAATTAACTATTAATTTAATCAACACCAATCAGCTTGAAATTGGGCCATTCCATGATTACAGAATTCGTTTAATTGATCATAGATTCGAAATGTCACATCTGTAATCTGACTTATTATATGTATTAAACCCATTTTATATAAGAAACTTTACATCAATTTATATGACATGGTATGTTGTTGGATTATTATCTGCATATATTAAGGAGTATAAACTTGATTACTTCATTTTATATTTCTTGAAGTTGTTGAGTTCACATGTCATGTTATTATACCTAAAAATGACAGCATAATCTCCCCAAGTAAGTCTGAGCAAGAATAAAACAAGAAAATGCCATAAACCTGACTCAGCAAACAAAGAAGAAAAACAAAATAATAGAAACAAACTGATCAGCTAGAGTTAAGAAGTAAATAATTTGCTCTTACTTTTATAAAATTAACATGCTTGGATGTATATTTAAAGAATTGGGTATTGTGCATTGTGCATTGTTTATGAAAATCTAGTACGGTATCAGATAAGGCTTACTTAAGTAAAATACTTCTAAGGATCAGCAGGTTCGCATCTGCATTTGATAATATGTTGTGCATGATACCGATGTTGTCAAGTCTTCTTTATCAATGCTAGCTTGGATGGTATCACAAGTTCAAGGCACAAGCTCTGCCACACCATACTTATGGTTCTGGCATCCATGAAAACCCTGCTCGCCTTTTGAGAGAAAAAAAAAAATTTGTTAAGCATAATTTGGGATGAATGAACTGTTAGAATCTTATGTTTATTTTTGTTTCTTCAAACAATATGCTTTCTATGGAAACGCCGAAGGCATTTAACTGGGATCATTAAAAGCCTTGCCCGCGCTTCCAAAAAGAAAAAAATAAAATCAGGAAATTTGATGATGAATCTAAAGCTGTTAGACAAAAGTTAGACACAAAAGCTGTTGTGTCATTTGACATATAGAGATGGAAGGACAATAAGTCCTTAACTTTTAGAAGAGGTCATGAGTGTATATGATTCTGGAAGTGAAGATTATGTAGTTGATGCACGTTTTACTTCCTAAAAGATCAACGAGAAGTCTGTGTAAAACTTTTAGAGGAAAAAAGTAGAGAAACATAAAGGTCCATGCAAAGTATTATGGAAGAATACTATGAGTTTGTAGGACATGTATTATTGCAAGTGTTCATAATTAGGTAGATTTTGCCGATAAATAGAATCTGAAGGATCTCTATTTCTCATACATAAAATACATTTAAAAGGATGATGCTAGCTAGGATCCTCACATTCATTATTTTCGTTATCTTCATCCTCACCACAGTATCATTACTTTACTCTTCTCTATGGCAAGAAAGGAATAAGAGTACTTCACAGCAGATGCAGCGCCTTGTTCTATTTGAGATTAGGGTTATGCAATAGAAGGGGGAAATGTGATAAAAAGTAGTCGAAATGGTACACTCTGAGGGGTCCGCTACCACGTGAACGGGTGTTGAATTTCACGTGATCGCTCAATCAGGCTCCGCAAACGTAACAATCTTCCACTAGGAGACAGGTACTCTTTAATACCTCATTTCGCGCATCTCTGGTAATGAAACAGTATAGTAGATGAATGTTGGTAAGTGTCAACCTGATCTTTCTTCTTGTAAGCATGACGACCACAAGGGGTAAATCATACGACTTCATCAGCGTATCTACCAGGACCACCTCTGTAGCGTATTGCATGAATTGTACTACAAATTTTCATCAAACTTAAATGCCCAGTCTTTACAAAATAAGTGAGCTGGTACTGAAGTTGATACATATGCTTTAAATTTTCTCTCAAAAGGATGCCTTTTGCAATTGAAACATCTACACGTTTTAGTTATTTTCCATGATGATACCTTTGTGGCTTTGTTACATATGCAACTTGATCATTTTCTTGAGTTCATACATCATTACCATCTCCATTTGACCTCTATCTGATTAATGCTCTGTAAACAAAGTTCATCAGGTGTTGAGCAAGGGAAGTCTTCCATGTATAGCTCATCTTCAGTTGAAAATCCTGGTTCCGGAGAAAAAAATGTTCTTTCTGTGAGAGCCTAGCCTGAGGAAACTGTTGCCTCTGCGCTTCATTCATGTTATAGGAATAGAAATGCATCCAAGAGTTTTCTTGATACCAAAGTATGTGGTTTTCGTGGCACAGCTCCTACGTAATGAAAGATATGTCTTTGGGACTATTCGCTCTTTGGTTTTTACATGATACCATTTCCAGATATTATCAGTGATTCTTATCAGTCATAGAATATAATCTTTTTATTAAAAATAATGATAATAACAAAAACAGGATTCTTATCAGTCATAGAATATAATCTTTTTATTAAAAATAATGATAATAACAAAAACAGGACTACCATGAATGGTTCTCCTTGTTTCACATATATGACAAATAAGGTTGATTGCAGAAATCAATTGTCATTGATGCAAAGAGTACCCTTTCAGTTTATTGATTGTGTACTATTTCCAGTCATGAATATATACATCCATCTGAAAGTCCTTGTTTACTACCTAGTTCTCAGTATCAAAGTTCGTTTTTGAGCATTTTAAAACTATATTTATCAAACGAATAGTTTTTATTTAGCTAAAAGGATGTTATATGCGATATGGGTCCCAAAATTGGTACAAGCATTGTAGGACCACTGCACGATTTGCTTTGCACCTAAGAGATTTTTTTCATTAGTCCTGAGTCTTCTGATCAATCCAATTCCATGATCATCATCGATACAAGCTGTTCAACTAGGTACCACATAGTTGAGATAGAAACACCCGCGGATTAATTAGATGAATCACATCGAATTGGTTATTGTACCCTCATGTAAGTTCTAATGTGTGAGTTGAATCATTGAAGGGAGTTAGAATATGCAGGGATTGCATTTAACATAGCCAAACCCACTTGCCTCTACAAGAAGGAAAGTACAGAATAAAAAAAAAAATCAGAATAGAAAAGTCAGAATAGTTAAAGAAGTAAAGTCAGAATAGGAAAATCAGAATAAGACTCTATTTTGTTTAAGAAGTTTTAAGTTTCCTATTTTTACAAGGTTAAGTAAAAGTTAGCTCATATAAGCTTGTATTCAGTCAAGGAAAATACCACAACAATAATACAGTTATCCAAATATTTACTTTACATGGTATAAAAACAACTTTATTTGGTTACCTAAGACTTTGTGGGTTTAAGATCTTCCCCAGCCTCCGACGACTACGCACTTTGACCGTAGACGCAAAAGGCGGGGAAGGGAGGACAATAACAACTTCACGCAGCCTGATCCTCCACTTTGACACCAAGCAGCAAGCACAAGGAAAAAAAACATCATTATCCAATCCCATTTTTTACTAGTCAAATTCATCTTCAAGGCCAAGATCCATCGCCATCTTTTTCATCTTACCAAATCAGGACATCACCACCACCCTTCACCCCTGTCAACAAAGACCGCCGTCTCTCCTCCATCTCGCCGGCAGTGCCATCGACATCTTGCGTCTCAGCAACCACAGTTCCATCTCACGACAACTCTCTTATTATCTTGATTTAACTGCCATCACCTCTCAACAGATCACACCATACCCTAATCTCTCTCGGACTCATCAACACCGAATCCACCTTCTCTCCCTATGATCAACATTGTAGCCTCCACGACGGCCACACAACTTTCCCCCTTGCTCATCTTTTTCTTTTTCCCCTCTCTCTTGCAAACCCTTTTTGCAGGAAGCATCCCACTCACAGAGAAGAAGACAACAGTAATGTGAGGAAGAAGATGAAGGAGGGAAATAATTTTTTTTAAAAATGTTTAAATCTCTGGGCTATTTGCACTTCGAGTTTTTACTTAGTGCCACCACAAACAAATACCAGCACCAATGCTGAGCAATACTAGTACAATTGCCAAGCAATATCAGCACCAATGTTGAGCAATCCAGCACTAATGCTGAACCATACTAACATTTTTATTAAAAAAAAATTTCAGCATTCCGCGTTGAGGGGGCCAGTCATGTTGACTAAGTCGAACCATTAGTCGTTCACTCGACAATCATGATTTCTTCATACCAGAATTGGAGAGTCGTGCTGACCACTCGAATCGAACCATTAGTTGTTCTCTCGACAGTCATGATTCCTTCATACAAGAATTTTATCCAGAAGCATTCAAAATTATCCAGAATTTGATAAATCATTTTAACTCGAGTCGAACCATTAGCAACTTCACTCAACAATCATGATTTCTTCATCAATTGGACTTCAAAATTTCCTCTTATCTGCAACATTTCATTTGCGTCTACATATCCAGCTTACGGGGCGTGTTAAAATATGTAGGGCTTGCACTCAACATAGTCAATCCCAAATCCAAGATTGATTCCACCTCTACAAGAAGAAAAGTACAGTAATAGAAAATTTAGAATAGGAAAGTCAGAATAGTTAAAAAAGTATAGGAAAATTAAGATAAGAAAATTAGAATAAGAAAGTCAGAATAAGACCCTATTTGTTTGCCTTATATAAGTTTGTATTCAATCAAGGAAAATACAACAACAATAAACATAATTCTCCAAATATTTTCTTTACAACATATTCTAACAAAGGGAACATCTCAGAACTATGTAATCAAGCTTTTGATGATTCTTAGCCTAATGAAGTGGTGGAGAAATGAAATGCCATGAATAAATAAGCAGGGCTGGAGGGTAACAGGCTTGAAACCTTTTTTTTTTTTGTCAAATACGAAGATGTTTTATTAAGGAAAGAAAAAAGAAACAAAAAACAAAGAGAAACATTCATATATCAAGGAATGCCAAGACACCATGAAAGTGTCAAAACCCAATCCTAAATAAATTACAAGCTGAACCCATCCTCCACATAATTCTCTAATCTCGATAAAGATAGAGTACTCTGATCTGTTGAGTCATTCAAATAACCTTTTATTTCTTTTTTCCACACACACCACATGAGAACGTGAAGACCCTACGCCATAATCACTCCCCCCGACGGGAAGGATTAGCTTTAGACCACCAACTTAGCCAATCTAAAATGGAGCCTTGAAAACATCAAACTCAAACCAAACTCTGACAAGAAACTGCTCCAAATGGATTTGGAAGAAACTGCAGTGAAACATCAAATGGTTCAGCGTCTCGTCAATTTCATTGCAAAGCACACAAAGACTCCCTGTGTGGATTCCTCTTTTCCTTAACCTATCTTTAGTCAAGATCTTTCTCATGCAACATTGACCAACTAAAGAAATTAATCCGAGGAAAAATGTTTTCACCCATATCAGATTTTTGTGAAAGGAAATGAAAGGGTTGGAGTGGGTCTCATAATGAGATGCAACCAACATATTCGAAAATTCTTTCACCGAGAAGCCCACACCTTTACCCGTCCCACACCAACTGCAGATCCCTCTGAGAGCATCTGTCTATCCAACAGGATGTCATTAGATTAGTTGGAACTCTTCTAGCTCCCAGTATTTAGGGGTCTTTGAAAGGGAAAGATCCCAAGAATTGTTGTTAGACCAAAAATTGCTCACACTTCCATATTGATTGTTGTTAATGATAAACAACATTGGAAACATCTCCTTCAAATATTGGTTACTACACCAAATATCATGCCAGAAAGAGATGATATCACCATTTCACATTGGAGATGTGAGGGTAGAAGCCACTTGTGCACCGAGAGATGGACTTCCACAAAGAGCATCCGTAGGAAGTGTACTCAGTTCTCTTTTCCCAAACCCATCTATTGCGCCCATATTTGTCCATAATGAGAGATCTCCATAAATTGTCATTTTCTTCTGCAAATCGCCAAAGCCACTTAAAAAGTAATGCAATAGTGAATGTGAGCACCTAACGAATGCCTAAACCACCTCGAGATTTAGGACAACAAATTTCTCCCAGCCCAGTAAATGCATCTTTATAGAGTTTTGAGTAGAACCCAAAGGAAATCGTGCATGATCTTTCCATCTTGACTACTATTGAACATGGAACCTTGATAAGAAACAGCATGAACACCGGGATATAAGCTAATGTGGATTGTACAAGAGCTAATCTGCCTGCTTTAGAGAAAATTTGCGTTTCCAAGACGCTAGTTTTGATTCCATCCTTTCGATCGTCTCATCCCACACAGCTTTACTTTTAAAACTAGCACCCAAAGGCATGCCCAAGTACTTAACTAGAAGATGACCCGCTGAACAATCCAATAAATCGGCCAACTGGTGCAGATGAGAGACTTCTCCAATAGGCAACACCCTTGATTTGTGAAAGTTGATTTTCAGACCTGAAATAACTTCAAACCAAAACATAATTCTTTTAAGAGCAAGAACCTGAGAGGCGGAAGCATCACAAAAGAAGATAGTATCATCCGCATACTGGAATAGAAACAGAAGGACTACCCTCCCGACAGAAAACCCTCTCACTAGCCCAACATCAACCGCTTTAAGAATCATTTGTGTTAGACCTTCTGCTGCTATAGTAAATAGAAGAGGAGACAAGGGATCGCCTTGGCACAAGCCTTTCGAGTTATTGAAAAACCCGTGCAGCTGACCATTAATCTTCAGAGAGAAATTAGTTGTAGGTTTGCAAGTGTGAAGCCAATGAATCCATTTAGAGTCAAACCCCATGCGAGCCATTACCAAATCCAAGTATCTCCAAGAGACGTTCTGAAAGGCTTTGGAAAATCTAGCCCAATCTAAATAGAAGCCGAACCCATTAGATTTGGTTGCTTAAATATGAATTTATGAGCTGTGTTAATATTTGCCTAGAGAACTCTCAAAACTTGCAAAGGCTTCTCTTTTCCATGTAAAAACATTATATCCAATTTCCTACATATAAATCTTATTATTTTTGTAATAATTTTAAGTGGGTATATAACAGTGATGCTAATCAGACATAAACAAATGTGCCTACATTTTATTATATTGACAGCAATATGATTTTGATATATAAACACCACTGTGCCCATATTTTATTATATTGACCAACTACTTATTTCTTAGTTCATGAATAGAAGAATAGTATGAATTTACAATTCATCCATTTTTCTTTATATTTTCAATAACAACCCATTTCATGTTTTTAGAATGATTAATTTGTTATTATAAAATCATGAGTTATTTTCTATAAATGTAAGAGCAATTATAAGGGACATAACTCAAGTACCATGAGATGAACTTAATATAGTTTAATAAGATATTGGAGAAACTAAACATCAGTCAAAATATTTTTTTAAGAGTAAGTGTGATAAATAATTAACATGTTAATCATACATTTATGGCTGGTAAGAGAAGTAAACATTTGATAGTGAGAAAGATTATTTGCAACCTAGAGGTTTCCAATCTTCAATTAGAAACATTACGGTTCAATTAGAGTAAAACAAGAAGAAAATAAATATTTGTGATACGAGAATATCACAAATGAAAAAATATTGGTTGTTAAACGAGAAAAAATGAGTACCACTTTAATTTGAAGATAAGCATAGAGTTGTGATTAATGGATGGTCAACACAAATTTTCACTGACTAATTATACATTTGTTTGTAAAGAAATCAAAAATATCGTTGAGGAGAAAAATTAATTACATCTTCTAACGAAAAATTAATTACATCTTGTAACAAAGTACATGTAATAGAAGAAAAAACTTTAAAGACATTGTAGAGGTTTTGAACAATCTCCAATTAAAAATTAAAAATAAAAATACACCTTCTTTGTTTAGAAACATCACATTTAATTTAAAAATAAAAAATAATTTTTTTTCCCAAGCTATGAGAAATGAAACAAGAAGACGGCTACTAAATAACACCACCACTTATACTGATGGACACCACTAAACTCCTGCTTTCCGAAGGACACCACCTATAAAAAAAAAACCTAACTCCTCTCTTCTTCCTCTCCTCCTCTATTCTCATCTCTCCCTTTCTTCTCCATCAACCGCCGCCGCCACTTTCTCCTCCCCTCCTCTTCCCTTTACCACCATCACCTCGCCACCGCCACTTCTCATCCTCATCCTCTTCCCTTCCTATTATTTTTTTTTTCTCCTCTCATTTTTTTCCTCCCTGGCGGTGGCGAGATGATGGTGGCAGTGTGGTGAAATAGAGGATGATGAGGAGGAGGGTGTCACTGCCACCCATATTTTTCTCTCCCTGTCGGTGGTGAGGTGGCGGTGGTGAGTGTGGTGTGGTGAATGAGAGGAGGATGAGGAAGAGAGGTGGCGGTGTCCTGTCCCACCTCCTCCCTTTTTTTTTCTCTTTTTTTTTCTTCCTGGCGATGGTGATGGAAAGGTGGTGGTGGTGAAGGGGAGGAGGAATAGCGATGTGACAAACACATTAGAAATCAAATATCTTTTTCTTCTCTTATTTTATTCACAACAAAATGTCATAAATTAACAAACACAAATGGAAATTTAAGAAATACTCATTTGTAGAAATCAAATCAATAGAAAAAATGAGAAATTAAGGAATCCAAAAATCTGAAAAACGTACAATCACAACAAAAAATGAGGAAGGAAACAATGTAAATTACAGAAAATATGGGCCAATCACAGCGGCCTGTGTGAGTAGAAGAACCCCCGTCGTAGCGGCACATGCGCATGCAATTACCATATTTGCATGAGCTGCCGCGACTGTGGTTCTGCCACATGCATGAGCCGTTGCAAATGACCCATTTAAGTTTCAGACTTTGTCATTGACTTTCAACCAACTTTGACGCTCGATTGAGACAGGTTCTCAAGCTCATCAAAACACAAAAAATGTGGTCCTCTGAGTTATCTAATGAAATATTTGAATAACCTAAAAATGTTTTGAAATGAGCAAGTTATAGTCATTTTACTAAAGTCATTCAAATCTGTTTGGTAAATAAAAAAAGGTATTGTCCATGAGTTTCGATCAAATTGACGCTCGATTGAGACCGATTATCAAGCTAATCAAACACGAAAAAATGTAATACTCTAAGTTATTTAATGAACGCAATTTGAATACCTGAAAATGTTTTGAAATAAGCAATTATGGTCATTTTACTACAGTCATGCAAAAATGTCCAACAATGACCAAGTCGCAGTGAATCATGCGAATGCAAGTATTTCACTCGCATGATCCGCTGCGAATTTAAGTCTTATACTCGTTATTTCAGTGGTTTATGTGAGTGTGAGACTTATCAGGTTATTATAAAATCAACACCATGCACACATTTTATGATATTGATCAACTACTTATTTCTTAGTTTAGGAACAGCAGAATAGTATGAATTTACACTTCATTCATTTTTCTTTTATATTTTCAATAACAACTCATTTCATGTTTTAAGAATGATTTGTTATTATAAAACACGAGTTATTTTCTAAAAATGTAAGAGCATTATAAGGAGCAGTGTTTAAGTACACGAGTGCTGCTATGATGAACTTGACATAGTTTAATATGGCATTGGAGAAAACTAAAACATGAGTCAAAATATTTTTTTAAGAGTAACTGGATAAAAATAATTAACATGTTAATTATATATATACAGTTGGTTGGTGACAGAATTAAACAGTGAGAAAGATTACTTGCAACCTAGAGTTTCTAATCTTAATTAGAAACATCACCGTTTAATTAGAGTAAAATAAGAACAAAATTAATATTCGTGATACAAGAAGATCACAAATGAAAATATTTGGTTGTTAAACGAAAAAATGAGTACCACATTAATTAATTCAGATGAGTACGATAGTTGTGATTAATGAATCTTGTAGGACAACACAAATTTTCACTAACTAATTATACATTTATTTGTAAAGAAATCAAAACATGTCGTTAAGGAGAAAATTAATAACATCTTGTAAAGAAATAAACAAATAGTAGAATAGAAAATTTAATTGCATTATACTGGTTTTGAACAATTTCCAATTAGAAATCAAAATTAAAAAAATACACCTTATTTGTTTAGAAATATTTAATTTGAAAAAAAAACCCAAAGTATGAGAAATGAAAATAAGAAGAGTAATTCTAGCCAGCCTTTTTTTTTAAATCTTGTTTTGGTGTTTTTACATTTTTTGTCCCTCCTCTTTAAACACAACCACAACACTAAGTGTAAAAAAAAAAAACCCAAACAAACCAAGAAAACACTAACAGACAAGACTGACTAGAATTTTTGAAATAAAAAACGTACGGAGAAACAAGAAAGTCAGCTTGACTAATATGTAAAGGAATAGAGAGTCCACGCTATGAGATACTTGAATGCGCTTATTGCTACTTACAGTTTGATTTGAATGTTGGCGACAAAGGGAAATTGGGTTGAGACGATGAAGAGTTTGGGTTGAGAGGAAGATCAAAGTGTATAGGCCTAGAAGATTCAACCATATGTCATTGTATTTTCAGATTATCTACTATATATGGTAGGTTAGATGATTACTATTTCATGTTTTT
>QNQO01010310.1:0-105094 GCA_003290165.1 Berberis thunbergii
TTTATGTCTCTGCCATTAAATATTTTGATAAACAGTCGTTGTGGGTGGTTAAGGACAACCGTTTCGGGTGGTCTTGGACAATGGGCACTAGCTGGTCTACCGATCGGCTTGCGTCGCACCCAAGGTGTTTTTTTTTGTGATTATGATAGAGAAATATATTTTTTCACAATTTAATGCACATATCAAGACACATGTCGAAACAAGTTGAAACTTTACGCATGGTTACTCAAGTTGGTATTTAATTTTTCTCAAAATTTCTGCTCAAACAGACTCAAATGATATAGTTTTTGTGTCGTAAATTTACAACGAAAATTGAGGGGGCCCTAATTGTGTAGTCACAATGCCTATAGTCACAATGTTTTTTTTGTCCTTAATGTACCCGTGTCTATATTTTTATTTGTATATTTAAGGGTTATTTAGACTTTGCCCCCACTATAAGTATCGGTTTTGAGAATACCCCTATATAAGACCAACACTATATATTTCCCCCAATTTTAGCTGGTCCAACCATCAAAGTAATCGAAGAGTCTATTATACCCTTGACCCAAGGTCAAGGCCCTTAACGCCCCTTCATTCAATCCTAATGCGAATTTCACCTTCATGTCTGTCTGCATCTTGTTCTCATCTCTTTCCTCTTTTCACTCATCTCTCTCTGCAACATTGGAACGGAGGGCTCCAAACCGCAAAGAACCCCCTCCTCACATCGACCACCACCACTAAATCAAACTCTACTCATTCACCACCTCTCACCACCACCACATTCTCTATGTAAATCAGAAACCCACACACCAATCGCTGCCACCACCAATGACCCAAACTCCATGACTGGCAAAAAAAACCCCAAAAAATGGGTAGATCATCAAATAGATGAGGATTTGCAGGTCAATCGATTTTTTTATCATATTAAACATTTTGTACCTTCTATTTTCTAGTGCTTGTCACGAGGATCATTGAATTCATGGAGGGAAAAGCTAAAGGAAAGGAAATGAAGAAAACTGTTAGAACAAGAGCTAGAAAGTCGATCAAAAAAGTTGTTGTCAATGTAGTCGACCTAAAGCTTCAAAGTTTAGTACTCGAACTGCTGCTCTTTGTTCTGCTCCTGTTATTTGTAATTGCACTACCATACCCTCGAGGCCATTTGTCTCTTTAGTCCTTGACCACTCATATGTGATTGTAAAATTTCAAAGTTTCGACATAGAATCGATTGACAGATAGATATAATTGATCCAAGTGATTATCAAACTGAAGCTTCTCCTGAACATGCAAACTGCCATCAGTCAAGCTTTACTTGAAATCAGAGCCAATGGAACAGGATGATGCCTCAAACTCTTGAGTGGGAAAGGGTGAAGTTTCAGCAATAAGGTGGGTATGGTTGGAGAAAGATGATGGAAATGGCAGATCTGCAAATCCTTGCTTCAACAGCGTGTGCAAAACCAACAAAGAAGATCACAATTCAATTTGAGGGAAGCTGAAATCAAAAATAAGATTTATCTATAACATGCTGTTGAAAAAAGAAAAAAGAAATCAGAGATTAGATGGTTATAAGCCACATTACAGGTGCATTTGATGCAAGGAGATTCAAACCGAGTTGAGAAATTGATCGAAATCAAATCTCTTATCTGCTCAACCTTCACATCCCAATCGAAGCTCTTCTCTATGAAATCCACATTCGTGACGAAAATGGTAGAACCCTAACTCACTCGGCGAGTTCAACTTCCATCTTTGTAAATTCACGGGCGACATGATCTTCATTGCCTTGAATTTTATCTTTCTGATACGCTGCGGTTGATGAAGATGTGAAGAAGGTGGTTTTGCACAGAGGTGAGGAGAGATTGGATGTAGAAGAGATGATTGATGAGTTAATTTTTTCTTTTAGTTTGCCATGGCATGACAGCTCAACGGTTAGAGTTTGGCGGATGGTACCACTAGGTCATGGGTTCAAATCCAGCTTGCGGCATCTTTATGGGTTCTGGGATCCTAATAAAAAACCTTGCTTGCCTTTAAAAAAAAAATTCTTTTAGTTTAAAGAGCCAAATTCATGGCCGTTAAAGAAGAGTTTCCAAGAATTGTTTGGGGAATGCCAAAATGTTGAAACGTGTAATAGTCGTGTCCAACACGGGTACAAGTGTCATGTTGAATATAGTATAGACTATAGACAAAGAAACAGAGACCTAAGTGGAGTATAGGACAAAGAAACAAAAGACCTAATCGAAAACGAAAGATGGTTTAGTGTAGTCACTATTGCATTTTAATTATTTTAGAAAGATTTGCATTTGTAACAATTACTTTGCTATGAACTCCAGGAATCAAGCAAAATATGACTTATAACTCGAGAGCCAAACAGGATAGTCTAGTAAAGATTCCTACTTGACACGTCGGTTAAGTTTTTGTAGTAACATAGACACCATTATCTTTTAAAACAGAGATGGCATTGAGGTGTCACGATACAATAAAAACGTAATATTCTGAAATTGATATATTTCAACAGAGCGAATTTGTATTGTATCCAGCATGGATTGAAGTGTCAATTCATATTGAAAATTAATTAAGAACCACCTTAAGTTTTTAGATGTGTGTCCACTATGTGTCATTCTGCGTGTGTGTTTTAACATGGGTATGATTCCTTCGACATAATGAATGTGTAATGTAATAAGCAATATTCATATCCTGTATATGTTATAAGCAATATTCATATCCTGTACTGCTTGTTTTTTTTTTTTTTTTTTTTTTTTTGATAAAATTTCATTCCCATTGTGGTGGTTAAGTTTATTAGTTTTTTAGCTCAACGAACTGCTGATTGATTGCATACTTCCAGTTCGCTTGCGCACTAGGGACAATTGGCTTAAGCTTGACTTTGGGAACTCTTTTCATTTGGCATGTCTACCTGCTTACTCATAATTTGACAACCCATAGAGGTAAGCCACCAAACTCTTTAATGTTTCAATGAAAAAATTACAGTCTACATAATATTAGTGTCATCTTGAGGCTTTTGTTGTCTTTATAAAGCACTTTTGCCTTAGAACATTGAGGATAACCTTTTGAGCTGAGTTTCACATCTCGTCAGTCGTGGCTTTAGTTCACTCTCCCATAAATTCACGGCCTGCAATTTCATTGCAGCTAAACAAGAATACACCATCCATTTTATATATTTTATACCTTTTTGTGCTTACTGATGTAAATTTGCTACCTGGTTTCTTATAGTATCATGACCGAATAAGAGCTATGTGGTTAGCGCGAAATCCGGAAAGAGCTATCAACATCCTTTCGACCTTGGTGTTCACAGGAACATTACTTCGGTAAGGGTTTATTTTATTTATACTCCGTACAATTCAATCGCTTGAGAAAGGTTTCACAGCAAGTACTCAGACAAGCACTGATTCATTACAAACAGATTTGGGTCCAAATATGCTGAAATGGTGTTGTCCCACAGCAATGGGACATCTCAAAGATGGGACTTTCTTTCCTATTTCAAGGAGAAATTCAAATTAGGTACACAAAATCAATTTTGGTTTGTTTGATATTTTGAAGTGGAAACAAGTCGACAAAAAGGCAAACCCTACGAGCCATTCTTGATACTTGGCTATGCTCAGCCGGCTTATGTAATCACCCACTTCTGATTAAGCCTTGTAAGTAAACTTTCAAATATATTTTGAGTTTTGATGGTTGATTCAGCACTGGCATCTAATGATATAAATGTGCTATATGTTTCTGAAGTGCATCATACCAATTGCAGAGATGCAATTTCAGGTTTCCAGCAAACACATTGCTTTGTAGATATTGCATAACATGCTGTGTGAGGTTCATTGAAGTTTGAGGAATCATTTCAAGGTTGGAAGAAGCCTTTCCATGAATACTTGTTAGCATAGCAGTCATCACAGGTCTGGGAAAGAGTTCCCAGGAAAAATTTATGTTTTATTTTGTTTCACATAGAAGGGAATTCCGTTGAACTGATATATCTTAAGTTTTATTACCTTGCAATGCCAGTATCTCCATAGATTTCATGTTGTGTTGTTTTGCTTCCACGTTTTGTACACCCCAACCTATGTTGCAACAGAAATAGCTTGAATGTTCACTAGATTTCATATGCAAGTCTAATACTGAAGCGTCAACATTTAAAAAAAAAAGGCTCATGAGCATAGTGGAGGGGAATTTATTTTGCGGTCCTCCCACAAGGAACGGGATTTTCATTGAGATGAAAAAGTAAAAACAAGATGTCAGTGCTTCTAAAATCAATGTGATTAGCAACAAAGTGAACATTCAAGGATTTTTTCCAATGAAGGTTCTGCAACCAATTACCATTAGCTTGCTGTAAGGTCTGATACTGAGGGTCTGCCTGAACAGCAGGGATATTTTTCTTGTTCTTTTTCGTTTTCAATGTTTTTTTAGTTATTTTTTTTTAAATCAGTTTGTAGATTCGGGAATTTGTACTTCTGTTGGTCTAGCTTATTTATCTTAATCAATTCCATTGTTTGCAGGTATTCTCTTTTCTATTGCCAAAGCATAAGAAGTTGTTTAAAAGCATCAGTAACAGATGGTACAACTTGACCTAAAAAGCACAACCATAGTGGGAAAAAATAATATTATAAACCTCAATTTAACTAGAGAGGGAGAGCATTGATTTGTGTCTGGCATGTGATCGGACCAACTTTACTCCTCTCTAACTTCTTCAAAGTCTGATCACGTGGTCGCATCCATCCAGACACAAATTAGTGCTCTGAGACCAGGTTATGTAGAAGCTCTCGTTTAACTACCATAGAGGAAAAAATTATATTATAAACCTCAATATTGTGTTTGATTTTTGTTTTCCAATAAAATTATATTATAAACCTCAATATTGTGTTTGATTTTTGTTTTCCAATAGAAAAGTATAAACATATTGAAGCAGAGGACAAGATAGCTCCCAAGATCATCGTAAAATAAAATTTTCCATGAGGGGTCTTAAAATATTTGTCCATGAAAACTCAATAAGCTATCTTCATCAACGTGGCTTTCTATGGAAAAGAAATCAAACACATAAACAAAGAATTATCAATTAAATTATTTTCTTCCGAAAATTTCAATCTCTTATTTCATCTTCTCCAATTATATTCCTAAATTTTCTTTGTACAAAATTTCTCCCATTTCTTAAATGAATCTCCTTTTCTTTTCAAAATCTGCCGCGCCACATCTTTAATGCAAAACCCCATTTAGGAGATCTTAAACTCTATGTTCTTCTTTATGGAGTAAATCAAATACCTGAGATGGACTAAATTATGTGAAGTGTATAAAACTCGCGTTAAATAACCCTTTTTCTCTTTAGGTACATCAATACATGTACTCAATTTATCTGAGAAATCATTTTACAAGGTCATCCAAAATAGTGAAAATATCCAATTATTGTCATATATTCTGAACCTTATTGCAAACAACAAAATTATTTCATCCACACAAGCATTCTGATCTGATAAATATATTATTGACACATTGAAAACTTCAAATATGAATACTCCAATGTGGCTCCCTCAAAAACATGAAAATAATTGAGATCTCTGGCCTTTGGGGTTATGATCGAACAAAAATTAGAACACCTAAAAAAAAATCCAATAAAATAATGAGATTTGAAGTGCTTAAAGTATGGGTAGAGGATTCATACATTAAGAAACTAGTTCTAGATCTAATTCATGAACCAAATAATCTATGAACTTGTTGTAATTAACAATTATATATATAGGTCAAGATCACATGTTGCAAAATTTTGAATATAAATTTCGAAATCTAGAATCATCAAGTGATCAACGACATTGACTACTTACCAAATTATTTGTAGAAATCCATTTAGTTATTATTCATGTTGCAATGCGCCCTACACGCTCCACATCAAATTTGCACGCACATGCCTAGAGTTACGGGATCTTGAGTTGAAAAGTTCGGCGATCCACATTTATGATCAACAACATGTCATCATCCGAAATGAATGAATGAATGAAATGCAACGTGGTGAATAGATCAAGTTTTTGGTGGGTGGCATTTAAAATTAGTTTGTTTAATAATAATGATTGAAAATGAGACCATATGAGATGAAAACGACATAGTTTCTATTCTACAACAAAATATCATAAAGACAATGCTGAATAGGCTCTATATCAATAATAACCTTAGCCTAGCTGTTGGATAAGATTTCATGTCTCTTTGTTTAATCTTTCAATTCCAGTTCATACTTAACAAGCAATGTTTGATTGATTGGGTAGTATTTAATTTTGCTTAACATGTTCTAAGCTCCCTAATAACAAATAGCAATTCTTATCTCCAAGTGGTCTTATCATCATTTGGAATAGTAGAAAAAAAGGAAATATTTCCCAAGAAAGCCATGCATGTTCGTGAATTCGATTTTAAGGCCTTCTCTCGGACTTGGATTATCATTCTGGAAGCTATTTCTCGACACATTCGAAAGCGATGTTAATTATTCTTTTGATGCATATTTGATACTTGAGTCGTACGCCTTTGTAATGTATCTAGGCTGATTTTTGGCTTTTGAGCATTTTCTTAGAAGTTATTAAACTACAGTTTGAAATTCTTTTACACTGATTGATTACTTTGATCGTCCAAATGTCATTTCAATTTGCAAGTTGCAACTTTCTATCTTTAATTATATTAGAAAATGATTGGCATAATTAGCACATTCTTCTTCAATTATTCATGCAATACATATTACATGTTAAAATTTGCAATTAATTTCCTATAAAATTTGATCAACTAGTATCAATGACGATGTGCGACCATATTAGTCCTGGTGTGCCCATTTAGCCAAAGTGATGATCGCGACCACTTAATCTGTTTTCTTATAATAATAAGATTCGATGTTTGGACAAGAATAAAATAGTTAGCCAATGATAGTCTGGTTGAATGATTAAGACTCTGGCGGTTTAACCTTTTACGTCTTGAAATTTATACCTATCCACGGCATGCTTGTTTACTGACAATTTCATCTCCTAAAATGGGATAAACTGCAAGTTATGTTAAAAAAAAAAAAAAATTGTTGTTGATCATGCAACAGTGAAAAGCAGAGTATATAACAGGGCTTTAGACCTGACGGCTTTAGACCTGACTTCAAATCAGCAGTAGAAGTGGCGAATTGCCAAAGCTTCTCTTTACTTTTCAGTGTCGCAAGTCAGAAATCTCTCTACACTTTTCAAGGTTAGATTCAAAACTTTTTCTTTATTGGATCAATATATTTGTTTGCCAATCAATTGTCAAAATTTGATCAAAATGGAGTTCTTCTGTAAGGAGAATTTTTAGATCCTCAATCAGAAATTTTGGTTAATGAGTGGTGAAGTGAGAGACTACATTGTTGGAAAGAAAACCTCATTGGAGTTCATCAGGCATTATAGATTTGTCTTTGAAAATTTCGATTTCATATGTTTAGATTTCAGTATTTTGTTTTCCTGTTTATAATGTGAATTCCACTAAATCTGTTTGTAGAAATCTCACTGACGATTCAAGAAAAATCTCTATATCTAGATCTACTTTTTCTAGAGATGGTTTAATTGTAGAGAACAATGAATTCAGTTCAAATCATTCTTGCAGGTTTTATTGGTTTCAGATTCTGTTGCCTATGAGATGAATTTTGAATGGATTAAGTTTTATGTTATTGCAGAAGAGTAGAAAAAGGAAATGAAGAATTCAGTTTCGGAGCAGAGTTTCTACGTCGAAAGTGAGGAAGATGAGGATGTAGACAAAGATTCAGATAATGGAGGAGCCAACAATGATGGAAATGATTCTGATTCTTCCATGGGCAGCAACCACCAGCAGAACCGGCCTAGTTCTTATAACACCACCTGGCCACAGAGTTACAGGTACTTTTTATTAGATAAATTTCTATCAACACTGTTCTGCTCTGCTCTACTATTATTTCTTGTTGTTTTAGATAATTCGTATCTATAAAGTGTCGTTAAACTACGCTAACAGCTATGCCACAGTTCTCTAGCTAAAGGATTGCCTAAAATTTTAATTGACATGCATAAGTGTCACAAGTCAGAAATCTGAATCGCCTTTACATAAATCTGCCTGTATCTTGAAACTAGGCAGACAACTACGATATTGTGCAGTAAGATGGCACTACTGAATGCTGTAAGCTCCGACTTAACAAGTATTTTTTTTTCTTGATTTCAATACATGTATATACACACTAAAGGAAAACTAATGCAATTATAATGAAGTGATATTTGATTGCAGAGAAAATAAAGTAAACAGTCTTACAAATTTTTTCGAGCAATTTGGTTTGCCAGATTTACATACATAAAATTAATAAGTGTGTACTTCCATTACATTTTCAATTAATGAAACAAAACCTAACGGAACAAAGTCATCCTTAGTCGTGCAACAATTAACGGAACAAAGTCATCCTTGAAATGTGTCCTACATCATTTCATTAATAGAACAATTATAGAGAATAAATTTATTAATTAGGGGACGCTAAAATTCTTTTGGTCCATGGAAATGGATAGAGATGGACATAGATGCAAATGGATTTTGGTTTAATGGATGCAAAAATTTATGTCAGTTTGTTCCCATTATGTTTTGTTAGTTGTAGGGGCCATTGCACAAAAGAACAAAGACACAACAGTGACCCTCTTGAGTCATTTTTGTGGATAAGAAGAGGACTTATTTTTCAATTATCCGAGTGTAAGCTTAGATATTTGATCTCCTTTGTTTATCAAGGATGCTTACTCATCGTAAAGAGACAAATCTAAAAACTTCGTATATATCAGGATAAGGCATTCAATTACTAAATATTGAAGTAGAATTACTATCCAACTTGTAGATTAACTTCATATATATCAGGATAAGACATTCAATTATTAAATATTCATGTCTATACAACTTATAGATTCTTTAGTTTAGGCTCTTTGGCGTTGATATAATCATTTTACATTGAACAATAAAATGAAATTTGTGAATATTTATATCATGCACAGTTTTGGATATTACATTACACAATGTCTTGTTTTGATAACTAAATTTTTTGTTTTGGTTTCCTCCGAACTTCCATTAAATGATAGAGATAGTAAATTTTCATTATTTGTGTTGTAGAATTGTAAAAATAGTTGAACATTCTATTTTATACTTGCAAATCATTTCATAAGAATGACATAACTTTGACATGAAAGTTTCATGAGTATATTGTGAAAGCACGATAAATGAAAAAAATGAAATTTTAATTTATAAGCAATGGTTTTGTACATCCACAAATATGAATGTATGGTACATCTACATAAAGTTACCACCCAAATGTACATCAATTCAATACTTAATATGTATAAAGTTACAATCACGTGACCAAAGTTTCCACTAGCTTAATTACTAAAATGGCATACAAAAGTTACTGCTTAACTTACTAACCAAATTTCACAAAAGTTACCACTCATAAAACTTGAAGTTACCTAGATGCACTGTGCATCCAAAATCTTTTATTGAAGCAAGAACAATAGAATAGAAGCCGGGCTATTTCGATGATATATGATAGAAATGTCGTTTCTTATTCCTCCCTTTCCTTTTATTTTCTCCATTTGGAAGAAAAAAAATGGAACTATAGATTCTTACAAAATTGATTGTTATGCTATATTTCAATAGCTCTTATATCTGTGTAATTGTGCATTGAACTATCAAGGGATTTCCATAGATCAACATAAGAATTTACTTGGCCACTTTTTATAAACGGTTCTTCTGAAATCTACTAAAACTTCTAAATACCATTTCCCATATATTTTTAATTTACTCAATTACTGCCATTAGTGCACTACAAAATTTCTACTTACATTTTCAATGAATGGTAACTCATCACATCCATTAACTGAGCTAAACATATGTCTTGTTTCAGGCAATCCATTGATATGTATAGCAGTGTAGCCTCACCAAGTATTGGATTTTTGGGCACCCCCACATTATCGAGATGGAGCAGTTCATTCTTTTCTTCTTCATTGACAAGACGGCACACACCTGAAATACTTTCCAACTTGGTGAAACCATTACTACCTACAACAACACATGAACAAGAACAACCACAGGAGCAACAGAGACGAAGTTCTCATACCTTGCTTCCTCCTATTCCAAAAAAGGGAAGAAGAGCTGGTTCTGAACAAAAATCTTCAATAGTTTCACATGGACCAACAGTTTCTGGCAATTGTAGCTATGGTCAAGCTGTATTGAATGGTATGTGACTTGATCCTCCAATTGTAACTTGATAATTACTAAGTAATGATCCAAACACCCTAAAGATGCGAAAGTTGCTGAACAAAAGATAAAAATCGCAGTACAATTATGTTACAAGAGCCACCACATAAGAACTAACTCCATGACAACGTAAAATTGCATGTAGGTATAAACGCATTATGTGGGGTTGGAATTCTCTCAACCCCAAATGCAGTAAGGGAAGGAGGATGGGCAGGTCTGTCCATACTCTTCATCTTTGCTATACTTGCATGGTTCACTGGAATCTTGTTGCGTCGTTGTTTAGACAGTGAGCCCGATCTCCAAACTTACCCAGACATCGGTCAAGCTGCTTTTGGCACTACTGGTCGCTTTGCCATCTCCGTAAGTCATTTACAAACACAATAGATATTAGGGTCTTCACTTCATGGTTTGTTTTCATCATGACTTATATGGTTTTGTTTTCGGATGTTGTGGTTGCAGATCATACTATATGTGGAGTTGTATGTAAGTATCACTTATCTCGATCTGTTCCTCATGTTTTGCTTTCTTAGTCTAATACTATATGCTTTTGGGGTTGACTTGATGGTGGAGAATTTGCTTAGATGTTATGATACAAAGGGTTTTGATTGATAACGATGGAGATAACAAATACCAGTGTTATTGATTTAAACATATACGAGGAAAGATAGTTTAAAAATAACAAGTTTTTGGTAAATTTTCAACAGGTAAGAAATGGGAGGTATGTTGATCTCTTTCAACTTATACATAATTAAATTCAATGAAAAAAAAAAGCTTATAATTTAAGCTTGGGCATAAGCTATTCTGGTTGCTTCTTGACATGAAAAATAATAGTTTCGGGAGACAATAGTTTTGCTTCTGGTGCTGTATTTTAGGAGGATAAAAAAAAACTGAAGAGGATTGTTGAAATTTGCTCTGTTCTAAAGCAAATAGCAAAATTTGTTTGATATTTTTTCATGTTTTTTTTTTCCCAAGGTTTTCGAGTTCATAAATCTGCATTTCTGCTTGTTTACAATAGGCTTAAAAATAGCTTAGGGATTATGAAAAACTAAAGCACCTCAAACGGTTATAATGATCTAATTCCAAATTGTGAAACAACACTATCATACCAAACAAGAATGAGCCTCATATATGATTAAATCCTGATCAACTTATTCATGGGTCAATCTATTATATGGAATTATGGTTGCAGGGAAGGTGTTGGTTCATTATAATTTAAGAATACTTGCAAGTGTTTAAAACGATGGTGAGAGTTCATATCATTATTTCCCCTCTTTGCAGGCTTGCTGTGTTGAATATGTCATCTTGGAAGGAGATAATTTGTCATCCTTGTTCCAAAATGCGCACCTGAGCTTATTTGGTTTCTATATAAACTCTCATCATCTTTTTGCTTTGATGACAACCCTTGCTGTTCTGCCTACGGTGTGGCTCAACGACCTCCGTGTCCTCAGTTATATCTCTGGTGAGCACTAATAACTAATGAACTTCAGTCATTATTCACTAATGATGTGTGCAAGTAGTTTAACAACACTTTTCAATTTCATATTAGCTGGCGGAGTTGTTGCTTCAGTATTGGTGGTTCTCTGCTTGTTTTGGGCTGGATTGGTAGACCATGTTGGCTTTGAGAGCAAAACATCTACACTGAACCTCACAAGCCTTCCGGTTGCGATTGGTCTCTATGGGTATTGCTACTCGGGACACGCTGTCTTCCCTAATATTTACACTTCAATGGCTAAACCAACTCAGTACCCGTCAGTCCTCACAACATGGTAAGAATAACTACTATCACTGCTTACTAAAAAAAATTCTCGTAATATAAACTTTTTTTATCCAACCAAAGTTGGGAAATCTAGAGTACTATAGGAACTGAGGAAGCCTCGTCAATATAATTTTTCTTTTACTCTTGGCTGTCTCTAGGCTTTACCGAACTAAATGTGCTTTTAAACCTGTTTTGGTACTTAAATTGACATTACTCATCGGTTTTGACTCGAATCTCTTCAATAGTTTCATTCTTGTAACCATGTTGTATGCTGGAGCTGCTGTGATGGGGTATGCAATGTTTGGTGATAGTGCGAACTCACAATTCACGCTAAACATGCCTAAAAAATTTATCTCTTCCAATATTGCTCTATGGACTACAGTAAGTTTCTTATTCTTCATCTATTTTTCATTTTAGATTCTCACATAGTATTTCTCCTATAGCTATTAACAAAACCATGCCTAATTCGTTCTTGTGTATGTTTTCTTGCAGGTGGTTAATCCATTCACAAAATATCCTTTCCTCATTCTTAATCTGTTATTTACACAATCATTTTATTTCAAAAGAGGGAAAAATTAACTCATATACCAACTTTTAAAAAGATTCTAAATGAGTGATTAGGAAAGAGTTAGCAATGAAATAAAACTTTGTGTTGAATTGGAGACCAATAATAGGTTAGAGCCAAGCCAAACTCTTTGAGGTGTTTTTTTTTTTTTGGCGCATGGGATTTATTTTCAGAAATTGCTTATCATGTTTGTAGCTATTTAAAGGTTTTTTTAAGAGGATTAGTTTGGTAAATATATTTCCTTAATTGGATTTCACATATGCATTAACAATGGCTCCGGTTGCTTTGAGTCTGGAGGAGTTGATACCATCAAACAACAAGAATGCTAAACTGTATTCATACCTCATAAGAACAGGTCTGGTGATCTCAACCTTGGTTGTGGGTCTCACCATCCCTTTCTTTGGTAAGTGTTTTTTAACTCTTTGACAATCATATACATGTATCGTCTTGCATATCTATGATTAATTTTTTCCGGAATGCTGTGTTTGGTTTATCTTAAAGTACAAGTTGTGTTTTCCCTAGATCATTACATATTACACAAATGCTTGTATCTTGTCTAGAATATGAAATGCAATCTTACGTACGTTCAACATTTTGGTTAAGGGGTCAAATTATCATTGTTCATTAACTTTGTCCTCTTTTAGGTCTGGTGATGGCTTTGATCGGATCTTTACTCACTATGCTTGTTGTAAGTTTTCATCTATCTTCTCTTTTTAGCTTTAAACTTCTTTCCTTCGGTATGAAACTTCTTTGTTTTAGTGAATGATTTTATGAATATCTTCGTGGCAGACATTTATTCTACCTTGCGCTTGCTTTCTAAGAATATTGAAGGGCAAAGTGACGCGGTTTGAGGTATTATCATATTCTATTTTTGTATTCTTCTTTTGTCATCAAAGATTCTACTGTTCTGTTGATTATCATGAATCTGTGTTGCTTACTACTTCGAGTATTAATATGTTTTCCTGTTTCGCTGTAGGGAGGAATGTGCATATTGGTGATCATAGTAGGAGCTATATCATCTGTGTTTGGAACATTTTCGGCTTTCACTAAAATTATTGAGAGTTTATTATCTAAGTAGAGTTTATGTAGACCTCATCATTGGCACTCAATTTTCCCATTTTAATTTTGGACATTCCTATTATTTATTGTTTATTTTTTCATTTAAGACCCTTATTAGTCTATTGAAATCGTCGGGGTTGTAAACATTTTCATTAAGCTCAAGGCTAAGTGAGTGATATTCTGTAATATAGGACATGGGTTGAGTGTTGCAATGAAGCTAAGCGGGATTATAATTGGCACAAATGATGTTGCACCAAGTTGAGAATGTAACTTTTTTCTCTCCAAGCAAAGTGAAGTTATAAATCAAAATTTTGATGAGTTTATGATTATAGCATTGTACAAGTATCAGTCTCTTGCGCCTAAAAATGTATTTTAGTACCATTCTTGACACTCCTGTCAATATGTGTATTTCTCCCACCAGGTAAAAAGTGTTCAAATATGCATGATATCAATGATATGTACTCTGGTAAGATGAAGTCAAATTTCAATCAATATACATCAAGATGTGTGTCCGGAGAACAAAATTGGGTGCTTTGACGATCGTTGTGGTTTGAATAAATTTAACCCATTTCCATTCCAAAATTGTATAAAATTGTAGGATCAAATTTTTCGCTAAGTAGGGGGGTACATGAGGATTTAGGTTTTGAGTGAAACAAAGAAAACAGAACAACAAAGTGTCAGAATACCCCTGCATTAGCTCTATAGCTCAAGGCAGCATACACTGGGTGTGAGCTCATCTAAGGGCAACATGGCAATGATGTTTTGAGCTCTGTTCCAGAGCATTATTTTTGGGCACTGAATCATCTGAAGTACCAACTCTGCCTTCATATATCGTGATCATCATACTTGGCCTTTCATTAAGAAAAACTTGTAATTTTGTTAAAGCACTTTACGTTCTTGTGCTATCACTATATATGCACTAAGAATTATCGCTAAACTGATAATTTTGATTTTTATGGATTTGTATGCTGGGATCTTCAAAACTTGCACAAAAGATGCCAACGATACAGGACTGCAAGAAACAAGCTGAGGTGATCGGAGATCACAAGGCACATTTGGTTGTTAATGAGGTTCGTGAAATGATCATTAATGAGGGTGCCCTGCAATCAATAGGCTATATTACGCTTTGGAGGTGATGTAGCCTCGTGTAATTATTTTTGTACTGAATGTGATATATATCGATGATTGTAGGTGACTTCTGGTGATTTTTATTGGCTGAATATTCTCCAATAGTGCAATGTAACATCCATATTCATTGCCACCATAAGTTGGCCTTTTGCAATCTCTCCTCCCTTTCCTCACCATGATCACTCTATCTGTATCATGTTAAGATCAACTTTTTTGTGTTGCTTGCCTAATTGACAAGCAATTCTGATAAACAAATGATACAAAAGGAGATGATTCAAGGAAAATGGATAATTTAGCTAATGTACTAATGTATATCAAAATAGTTTTCTAAGATTCCTTTCTGTATATCTATTTCACTCTAATTTTTCCATGTGTTGCAATTTGGAGGAAGACAATAATATCACAATCATTAGGTTCAAGCTGCAATTACTTGCATTTGTATCTTAAAATATATTAGTTAAAATCAAAATAGTAACAGATTTGTGGAAGAACATCTTAATTTGCTTAACACCAAGTAACACTTTCTTTTTGTTTCTTTTCAAGTGGTTTTGGCGATTTGCAGAAGAAAATGACAATTTATGGAGATATCTCATTATTGATAAATATGGGCGCAATAGATGAGATTGGGAAAAGAGAACTAAGTTCACTCCATATGGATGCTCTTTGTGGAAGTCCATCTCCCGGTGCGTCGGTGTTTTCTACCCTCACACCTCTCTTCGATGTGGCAATGATGATCTCATCTCTTTCTGACATGATTTTTGGTGTAGTAACTAATCTCTGAAGGATTTGTTTCCAATGTTGTTTATCATTAACAACAATCAATATGGTGTGTGTTAGCAATTTTTGGTTTAATGACAATTCTTGGGATCTTGCCTTTCACATACCCCTAAATACTGGGGAGCTAGAGGAGGTCGCCAATTTAATGCATCGGTTGGATAGACAGATGCTCTCAGAGGGATCTGATTGTCTGGTGTGGAAAGGTAAATGTGTGGGCTTCTTGGTGAAAGAATTTTATGATATGTTGGCTGTCTCTCATTATGAGATCCACTCTAACCCCTTTATTTCCTCTCACAAGAATTTGGTATGGGTGAAATTTTTTTTTCCTCGGATAAATTTCTTTAGTTGGTCAGTGTTGCATGAGAAAATATTGACTAAAGATAGATTAAGGAAAAGAGGAATCTACACAGGGAGTCTTTGTGTGCTTTGTAATTAGATTGACGAGACGCTAGATCATTTGATGCTTCAATGCAGATTCTCCAAATCCATTTGGAGCAGTTTCTTGTCAAAATTTGGTTTGAGTTTGACGTTTCAAGGCTCCATTTTAGATTGGCTAAGTTGGTGGTCCAAAGCTAATATTTCCCGGCGGGCGGAGTGGTTATGGCGTAGTGTTCCTCACGTACTCATGTGGTGTGTGTGGAAAGAGAGAAATATGAGGGTATTTGAATGACTCAACAGACCAGAGCACTATCAGAAAAGATTTGGATTGAATTTGATAAAACATATTTAGAAATCTTGAACATATGAAAATACTTATATTGACAAAATAATGTTTACTTTTTTTTTAGAAAGTATAAGCTAATTTCATACATAAACAAAACCTGCAAAAAGTTATTCCTTTATTTTTTTGAAAAGGTATTCCTTTATTTTTAGTTTTGAAAAAAATGCATTCCAAGTTCAAAAGCCACCTGCGCATAACACTCTGGAGATATTCAGAAAACATTTAGATCAATGCATAGACAAACCCAGGAAGAGTGATCAACTTACATGAATACAATAATGCTCAAACTCAAACATATTTTTATAGGAAGAAACATAAAATAAAACAAAAAAATAACAACACTCCTAATCTAAATAGTGAAAATCTTTGCATTGTTGATATTTAGCTGATAGGTGTTGTTACAACCTTTGTTATATGTGCCACTGAATTTAGGTTTCTTCCTTTTCTCATTAGACAACTAATTGTAGTACATTAACTGTTGTGGAGGATGGGTAAGACATGATCACTAAACAGAATCGCAGAAAATCTGAATCAGAACATGCAAATGCAATGGAAAGAGTCGGCATTCTTTGACTATTAATTCAATCTCTATAATTGAAAATTCCCCTTGGGAGAAGCATTTAGCAATATAATAGTGATATATTATTTCTAGTCTTCTACAGATTGTGAACATGCACATTTTCAATCCCCATCGCCTCGCATACTTCCAAAATTCTGCATAGAAAATCGTCCTCAGCCAGCTAAAACCATGGTTCACTTGAGTACAATAATTCAGTTTACAATATTTTAGCATCTGTTGTTCATTATTTCACTCTTATAAATACCCAATCACTCAATCACATAACAAAACCATCCAAACAAGTCTTTGTATCCATCTCTTCTTACCCTCAGTAATACCGCGTTAGTGATCGGAGAAAAAGAGAGATGAATACCAAGAACTCTGTTTCAGTTGCTCTGTTCCTCTCACTCAACCTTCTATTCTTCTCCATGGTCACGGCCAAATTTAGCAATTGCTCCAACCCTGGCAACCCGAAACCAACTCCAACTCCTACACCTTCTTCAAGGGGTACTTGTCCAAGGGATACCTTAAAATTAGGTGTATGTGCCAATTTACTCGGGTTGGTGAATGTTGTGGTTGGCAGTCCACCAACACTACCTTGTTGCACCCTCATCCAAGGCCTTGCTGATCTTGAAGCTGCTGTTTGCCTTTGCACTGCCATCAAAGCTAACATATTGGGTATCAACCTCAATGTCCCAATCTCTCTAAGTTTGATCCTCAACACCTGTGGCAAGAAAGTTCCATCTGGGTTCAAATGTGCCTAAGCTATTCATATCTACGTAACATGTACTACTAAAAGTGAAGCTACTACTTATTTGTTTTCCAAGTACTGCATGCATGTTGATGCATGAGTTTATATTTGTAGTTTGTTTCTCAATAAATTAAGATTTGAGGCCTTTATTTATTGTCTAATACATTGACAAGGAAGTAATTTCCCTTATGGTTCACATGACTGAAAACCTAATTATCAAGTTTAAAAACAGGAGTAGAGAAAAAAAAAAATTGGGGTAGTAATGTTCTTTATCAAGCTTAAAAACCTAATTTCCCATATGGTTCACATGATAATCTGTTCTTTCAACTTGAAACTGAGATTTTAAACAAAGATTTCCTCAAACAAAACAAAAAAAACCTAGAAATAGGGTGGTCTGCCAAAATAATATCACAATCATTCAAGCTGTAAGTACTTGCATTTGTATCTTAATGTTGCAACCATAAGACCAGTATATCAGTTACAGATTTGTGGAAGAGCATCTTAATTTGCTTAACACCAAGGAAGACTTATTTTTTCCTTTCTAAGTTATTAGTCATATCCAAGACATTGGTTTCATTCTCACTCCCAGCAAACCCACCGTCACCAACCCTCTCATTCTCACTCTCTCCTCTTCTCCTTCTCCTTCTCTTCTATTTTCTCACCCTCACAAACCCTCTCTCACTCGGTAATCTCTCAACTCCGCCCCTCATCTCACTTCCAATTCGCTCAACTTCGTAGCAGTTGGCTATATCGAACCCCGAAACGCGAACATATCGGCTGCAGAGATTTGTGTAGAAGAGGGGAACCTAAACTTTTAAAATAACCCATAATTTAAATTTTAGTAAAGTCGAGAGCCAATTGTATACAAAATAGTGCAACTTAAACTTTTAAAGGTGACAATATAAAAAAATATGAGTAATTTAGTGAGATTTTTTCAAAAATAAGAGAGGCAAATGACCCCCTTAGCCAAAGGATAGATCTGCCCTGTGCATCCCTGTGCATCTTAATGTTGCAACCATAAGACGAGTATATCAATTACAGATATGTGGAAGAGCATCTTAATTTGCTTAACACCAAAGGAAGATTTTTTTTTCCTTTCTAAGTTATTAGTCATATCCAAGATGTTGGTTTCATCAAGAAAAAAATTTGGATTAAAATTGATAAAACAATATTTAGAACTCTTGAAAATACGAAAAAACTTATATTGACAAAATAATGTTTACAACTTTTTTTTTGAAAGTATAAGCTTGTGAGAATAAAGAAAACCTAGCTCCATACACAAACGAAAGTTATTTCTTTATTTTTTTGAAACGTTATTCTTTTATTTTTATTTTTAAAAATGCATTCCAAGTTGTTCAAAAGCCACCAGTGGAGATACTCAGAAAACATCTAGATCAATGCATAACTCAAGACAGCCCCAAGAAAAGCGGTCGACTTACATTAATTTGCATAAGAGTCTATATCTCAAAAATACTTTTATAGGAACATACATAAAATAAAACAAAAAAATAACAAAACTCCTATCTAAAGCATGAAAATCTTTGCATTGTTGATATGTAGCTAATAGGAATTGTTAAATTTAGTTTTCTCCCTTTTCTCATTAGACAACTAATTATAGTACACAGAAGTATTGATTATTTGTTGTGAGATAAGTGTTATTCATATAGGAATAGTGCATAGTTCATTTTATACTGGAAAATCATTCAAAATAAATAAAATAGTTTGTCACACGAAAAATACCTGCAACAATTCTAGACAGCCTTGTTTGCTGGTCTTTTCTTGATTTTTTTACAATTTCACCACTTCTATAAGTGGTGTTTGTGGTTGTGCTTTAAAAAGGAGGAATAAATAAAAAGTGTAAAAAAATAAATGCTAAAATGGGCCAGCAAACATGACTGGCTAGACTTGCTCAAAAAATACATATCAATCAATATGAAAGTAGAAATATAAACTCTATCATTTATATACTTGGGCTTCACATGTTATGAATCTCTTTTCATACTAAAACTACCCCATCGCAATTAATAACTAAGAATACACAGAACCTACATCAACTAATCCAGAGGTAACTGCTATGCCACAGTTCTCTAGCTAAAGGATTGCCTAAAATCTTAATTGACATGCATAATTGTCACAAGTCGATATCTGAATCGCCTTTACATAAATCTGCCTGTAAGTGTATCTTGAAACTAGGCAGACAACTGCGATATTGTGCAGTCAGATAGCACCACTCAATGCTGTAAGCTCTGACTTAACAAGTTTTTTTTTTCTTCTTGATTTCATTACATGTATATCCAAACTAAAAGAAAACTGAAGCAATTATAATGAAGTGGTATTTGATTGCAGAGAAGAAAAAAAAAAAGTAAACAGTCTCACAAATTTTTTCAAGCAATTTGGTTTGCCAGATTTACATACATAAAATTAATAAATGTGTCCTTCCATTACATTTTCAATTAATGAAACAAAACCTAACGGAACAAAGTCATCCTTAGTCGTGCAACAATTAATGAACTAGCTGAATGGTTTGAGAACTTGAAATGCGCCCTACATCATTTCATTAATAGAACAATGATATAGAATAAATTTATTAATTAGAGGACGCTAAAATTATTTTGATCCATGGAAATGGATAGAGACAGAGAGATGGACATAGATGCAAATGGATTTTGGTTTAATGGATGCAAAAATTTATGTCAGTTTGTTACCATTATGTTTTGTTTGTTGTAGGGCCGTTACACAAAAGAACAAAGACACAACAGTGACCCTCTTGAGTCATTTTTGTGGATAAGAAGAGGGCTTGAATGCCTTATCCTACGTCGTCAAGGACGCTTACACATCATGCAGAGACAAATCTAAAAACTTCGTATATATCATGATAATGCTTTTAATTATTAAATATTGACGTAGAATTACTATCCAACTTGTAGACTAACTTCGTATATATCAGAATAAGACATTCAATTACTAAATATTGAAGTAGAATTACTATCCAACTTGTAGATTCTTTAGATTAGGCTCTTTGGCGTTGATATAATCATTTTACATTGAACAATAAAATGAAATTTGTGAATATTTATATCATACACAGTTTTGGATATTACATTACACAATGTCTTGTTTTGATAATTAATTATTTTTGTTTTTGGTTTCCTCCCAACTTCCATTAAATGATAGAAATAGTAAATTTTCATTCTTTGTGTTGTAGCATTGTAAAAATAGTTGAAGATTCTATTTTATATTTGCAAATCATTTCATAAGAATGACATAACTTTAACATGAAAGTTTCATGAATTGAGTGTATATTGTGAAAACATGATAAATGAAATAAAAAAAATTAAAAAAAAGTTTAATGTTTTTTGTTGAAAGTAACGTAAAGAAAGCAAAAAAAAAGGTAGGGAGGAAAATGGATGAGCTATATTATTCATTGATATGAGCCTCTACATATAGATGTAGCAATTACATAGTATCCCAATTTGAAATGAGATAGAAAACCTATGCAATAAAGAATCTAAATCCTACTTCATAACAAATAAGATATCCTTCCTCGTTTGGACTAGTCACACAATCCTTTGTGCGGGTCAGAGAGATACCCAACATTAACAAAACATGTCAAGACATCACTTGGAGTTTGACCAAAGCGAGCGGCAGCACGTTTGTCAGCGTTGACGGTGGCGGGGGGCGGCCGGCGGTGGGAGATGTGGCCCTGCCATCGGTTTTTGGGAATCTTCCCACTTCGTGAGGATCAACGACCGATTTTGATCTATCTCTGTAGGGATAAAACAAGCCCATATCAATCGTACCTCTTAGGTATCGAAATATGTCTTTAATGTCTGTCCAATGGCGACATGTCGGCGCAGAACTAAATCGAGCCAACAAGTTCACAGCGAATGAGATGTCTGGTCTCGTACATTGCGCTAAGTACAATAATGCGCCTATTGCACTTAGGTAGGGCACATCTTCCTTTAGTAGTGCCTCGTCCTCCTCCTTGGGACGGAATGGATCTTTCTTCGGATCCAGACTCCGTACGATCATGGGAGTGCTACAAGGCTTAGCTTTATCCTCATTAAAGCGCCTTAACAATTTCTGAATATAGCCTGATTGGTGAATCATAATCCCATCGACACGGTGTTCGATCTCCAATCCGAGGCAAAACCGTGTTTTCCCAAGATCCTTCATCTCGAATTCAGACTTCAGGTGCTCAGAGGTTTCCTAACTCCTCTAGAGTTTCAATCAAATTCATGTCATCGACATAAACCGCAACAATAGCAAACCCGGAACTTGTTCTCTTAATGAACTTGCATGGGCATAACTCATTGTTTATGTATCTCCTTCCGATCAAGTATTCACTTATTTTGTTATACCACATCCATTCAGATTATTTCAATCCGTAAAGTGAACGTTTTAATCTGATAGAAAATGTGTTTTGTGGTTTAGAGCTACTTGATTCTGGCAAACGAAGTTCATCCGAGACTTTCATGCAGTGTTCTAAAAATCGGCCTCGGCGCTAGAAGGTAAAAAACCGCCCAGATTAATGGTTGGGCGGGTTTCTGGGTGGTTTTGGGCAGTCTGGGCGGGTCTAGGTGACCCTGGGCAGGGTCTGGGCGGCCTAGGCAGTCTGGGCAATTTTTCTTATTTTTTTAAAATAAGGCTGATTGTGTTCTTATTTTATTTTTCTTTCCTCTTTTTTAGAAATAAACTATTTAATTATTTTTTATTCAGTATATGTCTAAATGTAGCAAATGATGATTACTTAATGGAATTCTCAAAGGATCTGCCAGTACCTATTTTACTAATGTCGATTTTATCAAACCTGACTGAGGTTAATAATGCAATTTGAAGAAAAATAAAAGAATAGGTTTGGATATTTGTCCACAAATTCAATTTTATATAAAATACTCATCATGACCAACTTCAGTCATTTGAGTTTTAATAAATTTTGTTCATAATTGTTAATTTTTCATGTTTTTAAATTTTGCATATGTATCTTGGCATTAAATTAGATGTAGTTGATAAGTTATTATGCTTAACTTTTGTAAATTATTAAAGTTATAATACAAAACCTAAGACCACCTAGGCGCCCGCCTAGGCCCTTGGGCGCTAGGCACCTGCTCGCCACCCGCCCAGCACCTAGCGCTTTTTAGAATACTGTTTTTCATGTATATCTCTGTATCTAGATCCCCATAGAGATATGTCGTAACCACATCCATAAGCCGCATATTCAATTTTTTGGAAACTACCAAACTGACAAGGTAGCGGAACGTTATTACGTCCATTACGGGAGAATACGTCTCCTCGTAATCGATCCCAAGGCGTTGAGAAAAACCTTGCGCCGCGATACGAGCCTTATATCTTACAATCTCATTTTTCTCATTACGCTTCCTAACGAATACTCATTTAAATCCGACGGGTTTTACACCTTCAGGGGTTGGCAGTACCGGCCTAAACACCTTCTATTTCGTTAGGGAATCCAATTCAGTCTGGATTGCATCTTTCCATTTTGGCCAGTCAGCTCTATGTTGACACTCTTCAACGGAGCGGGGTTCGATATCATCGCAAGCTATGATTTCGCGCGCAACCAAGTATGCAAATACATCATCGATGATGATATCGCTTTGATTCCATGTCCCATCTATGCATGCATAATTGACCGAGATTTCTCTATTCTCGGGAGTAGGTACCATCGTTGAGGCATCCCCCAACGATGACTCCTCTAGGACATATTCATAGTCCGAGATATTCTCATGGGATGGTTCAATCAAGATAGTGACGTCAGATGGATTGGTTTGTGTCATCTGCATCCTCTTCCTAGAACGAGAATCCATCAAACCCAGTGGTCTACCGCGCTTCCTCGCGGGATCAGATGCATGGTTAGCCGCCAGGGTACCACGAGCACCGTTTCCGTCACGGGCGGCGCTACATCCCTGTGGTGGGGATGTCAATCCTTGCTGGCACGTTTGCAGCAGGTATATGTGATCTTGTCACTTTAGCGATATCAGTGAAAGCGTCTGAAAACTTATTTGCTATGCTCTGAAGATCAAGAATTCGCCGCACCTCACTCTCAGATTGTGCGGTTCAGGGTTCAAGACAAGACAAAGTGGGGACAAACCACGACAATTCTTGTTGTTCCTGTTGAACGTTAACGTTCTTATCTCCCCCTAACGATGGGAATATTGTCTCATCAAAGTGACAATCCGCAAATCGTGCGGTAAAGAGATCGCCTATCAAGGGTTCCAAGTAGCGGATAATTGATGGTGTATCATATCTCACATATATACCCATCATTCGTTGAAGCCCCATCTTGGTACGTTGTGGCAGCGCAATTGGCACATAAATCGCGCACCCAAAAATGCGTAAGTACGAAAGATCTGGTTCGTACCCAGTCACCAGCTGTGACGCATAGAATGGTTGGGTGGCAACCGGAAACAGAATAACATTGCTGCGTGAAAAATTGCATAGCCCCATGCGAGTATAGGCAGGTTGGTGCGCATAACCAACGTCCGAGCGACCATCTGTAACCTCTTGATGATGGCTTTCGCGAGATCGTTTTGGGTGTGAACATGGGGAACCGGATGTTCAACATCAATCTCAATGGACATGCAATAATCATCGAATGTTTTCGATGTAAACTCTTCGACATTATCGAGTCAAGTTGACTTAATAGGGTAATTCGGGTGGTGAGCCCTCAACCGAATAAATTTGAGCTAAGAGTTTAGCATATGCAGCATTTCAGGTGGACAATAGCGTGACATGTGACCAGCGTGTTGACGCATCAACCAACATCATAAAATATCTAAATGATCTGCAAGTTGGTTGGATAGGTCCACAAATATACCCATGAATTCGATGTAAAAATGGGATGGACTCTTTAAAAATCTTTGCATAGGACAGTCTCAGTCCTAATTTTCCCAAGGAACAGGCTTTGTAAAACGAGCAAGTTGTGTGGATGGCGGCTCCCCTTGGTGCGGCAGCAACGGTGGCGGTGACACCCCTTGGTGCGGCAGCACACCCCGTGATGCGGCGGCCCGTGGACCAGCGTTGGTCAACCGAAGCGGATTCCTTTTAGTGCATTAGGTAGCTCGAAATAATGAATGTCTTGCACAATACAAAGTGAACAAAATTAGTGTTTCTGAGCCAATGCTTCCAAGAAACATATATCCATGGAACTGGATTAGAATGAAACTCGAAGTTTCAAACAATGGTCTTGAACGGTCATCGTTCAATGTTACACGAACTACCATAGTTCGGAGCAAATACTATAGTTCAAGCTTCACGAACTGCCATAGTTCGGAGCGAATGCAAACCCCCACTGTTCGACTTGGTGCGAACTTCCATAGTCCAACTTAGAAGGAATAGAGTAGAAAGCTAATTGGGAGAGACTAGAATTTAAATTAATTCACAAAAGCTATAAAACTTACATATAATCAAAGTAAGTCATCACAAAGTTTCAGAGGAGTTAGTAACGTCGCAAGGAAATAGATAAACAATGAGAAAGCCAAATGTATCGATGAGGATGGATTAGGAAGAATTAGTTTGATTTAGTGCACCTTAAGCATGTCTTGTTTTCATTGCTTTATGAAGAATACGATGTTATTTATGCCTGACAGTAAGTTAAAAACTTACTTTACATTACATTATACAGAAACTTGGGACTAAGAACTATGAATTTCTGTTGGAATATGACAGAAACTTTGTTCTATGGAACAAATTGTCATTCATAAATTTTACATCCAGTGTATAACGTTATACTCCATACAAGTGTAAAGCAAAACAATCGATCTGATTTTACACTATGATATAAGCGTAAGTAGGTTTCATGTCAAACTGATTCAAACCTAAAATAGGAATTCAAATTAACTGATCCAGAATATACTCAGTGTGGCAAATACCATACTATTTGGCTTCTGCTTGAGAGCCAGATCCACTGGACTGAGAGATTGGGGAGGCAAAGATTTGGATATGCTTATTAAGGATCAAAATACCTTGTGGTTAGACATTTTTCATAAGGAAAAAAAAATATTTGACAACGATAGAAAAAAGAAGCCTAACAATGAAAACTATTAAAAAAGTAAATGAAAACACAATCTAACCATTTGATTCCTCCTATGGATTGATAGTGATTGTGTCAATGTTTTACTAAAGAGCCCATTAACAATATACTTATAGCTGAAAGAGAATGAGAGTGAATTGGATATGTACCTGGAATCCAAGGGCGTCGAATAAGGCAATATTGAGATAAGGTGACAGCTTTTAGCTCTACGATGCTGAAATATCGAATCTCTGCAAGGATGGATTGCTGAAACTAAAAACACAATAGTCCTAAGTTGTCAAACCCACGAGAGATCTCCAACTTGTCCAACAGACATCGTACAACATCCAAATTGGCAGTTTAACCTGGCCGAGCAGGAGGCAAAACAGGAGTCGAGGGGGAAGACGCTCGCGGTAAGCGTTTGCGGTGGATGGTGTTCGCGGTGGACGGTGTTCGCGGTGAATGACGTTCGCGTGGAGATTTTTTCTTAATAGCTGCTGGGGTTAGGGCTCGTGCTGATAACGTGTTGAAAATAACGTAAAGAAATAAAAAACAAGGGTAGGGAGGAAAACATAGAGCTATATTATTCATTGATATGAACCTCTATATATAAATGTATCAATTACATAGTATCCCAATTTGAAACGAGATAGAAAACTTATGCCAATAAGGAATCTAAATTCTACTCCATAACAAAAAGGATATCTTTCCTCATTTGGACTAGTCACACAATCCTAATTTGACTGCAACATTTTTTAATTTATAAACTATGGTTTTATACATCCTATGGTACTTCTACATAAAGTTACCACCCAAATGTACATCAATTTAATACTTAATATGTATAAAGTTGACCAAAGTTTCCACTGGCTTAATTACTAAACAGAAATTCTAAGTGTCGAGGAAATGAGCGAGGAAACGAGCGAGGGAAGTGAGGTGGCGGGGGTGGGAGCCGTTCATCTCATTCGAGATGCGTGCGTTGACTTTTTACGCACGCATCTCGAGCGAGATGAACGGCTCCCACCTCCGCCACCTCACTCCCCTCGCTCGTTTCCTCGCTCATTTCCTCGACACTTAGAATCACTCATTACTAAAACGGCATACAAAAGTTATTGCTCAACTTACTAACCAAATTTTACAAAAGTTACCACTCATAAAACTTGAAGTTACCACTGTGCATCCAAAATCTTTTATTGAAGCAAGAACAATATAATAGAAGCCGGGTTATTTCTATGATATATGATAGAAATGTCGTTTCTCATTCCTCCCTTTCCTTTTATTTTCTCCATTTGGAAGAAAAAAATGGAACTATAGATTCTTACATAATTGATTGTTATGCTATTTCAATGGCTCTGGTATCTGTGTAATTGATATAATTTACTTGGCTACTTCTTATAAACGGTTCTTCTGAAATCTACTAAAACTTCTAAATACCATTTGCCATGTTTTAATTTACTCAATTACTGCCATTAGTGCACTACAAAATTTCTACTTACATTTTCAATGAATGGTAACTCGATCATCATCTTTTTGCTTTGATGACAACCCTTGCTGTTCTGCCTACGGTGTGGCTCAACGACCTTCATGTGCTCAGCTATATCTCTGGTGAGCACCAATAACTAATGAACTTCAGTCATTATTCACTAATGATGTGTGCAATTAGTTTAACAACACTTTCAATTTCATATTAGCTGGGGAAGTTGTTGCTTCAGTATTGGTGGTTCCTGCTTGTTTTGGGCTGGACTGGTAGACCATGTTGGCTTCGAGAGCAAAACATCTACACTGAATCTCACAAGCCTTCCGGTTGCGATTGGTCTCTATGGGTATTGCTACTTGGGACTCGCTGTCTTCCCTAATATTTACACTTCAATGGCTAAACCAACTCAGTACCCATCAGTCCTCACCACATGGTAAGAATAACTACTATCACTGCTTACTAAAAAAAATTTCTCATAACATGAACGTTTTATCCATCCAAAGTTGGGACTTGGGAAAACTAGAGTACTATAGGAACTGAGGAAGCCTCGTCAATATAATTTTGCTTTTACTCTTGGCTGTCTCTAGACTTAAATTGACACCATGTTTAACTCAAATCTCATTGGTTTTGACTCAAATCTCTTTCACAGTTTCATTCTTGTCACCATGTTGTATGCTGGAGCTGCTGTTATGGGGTATGCAATGTTTGGTGATAGTGCCAAGTCACAATTCAAAATAGTAACAGATTTGTGGAAGAACATCTTAATTTGCTTAACACCAAGGAACACTTTTTTTTTTCCTTTCAAGTTATTAGTCATATCCAAGACATTGGTTAGATCAAGAAAAGATTTGGAATGAATTTGATAAAAACATATTTAGAAATCTTGAACATATGAAAATACTTATATTGACAAAATAATGTTTACTTTTTTTTTTTAGAAAGCATAATGTCACGTGCTGACCTTTTTTCCCTTGGCTAACACGCTGCCCACTAGCGTCACACTCCCGTCGGACTAACTAGTCAAGGCACTTCGATGCTTGGCTAATGCTAAGTGAGGCTACGAAAGCTTAAGTGAGGAAAATGCTAAGGCACAAGTGTTTAGGCTTTTTGAAAGAATGCTTTGTATTGCTTGAGAGAGTTGTACAAGTGTTTGATGATATGTACAAATGAATGCCAAGACCTATTTATAGGCCCTTAAAGTCCTAGAGGCTTCTAGCCTAGAACCTTCCACAATCCTCCATCAAAGGAGTATTCTCTATGCTTCTAGAAAGTTTCCACCTCCAAAGGAACTAGAAATTACAAGGAGGCTTCTAGAAAATACTACACAAGTTTGTACAAGGGTGTTCTAGATTCATCCATGCTAGAACACTCTAGAGAAAGCAAATTTAGAATGTCCAAGAGCACTCTAGAACCTTCCGGAGGCATCTAGAGAAAGCTATGCTAGATGGCTTGTGACATTCTCCCCCACCCAAGTCCTTGACGACCCCGTCAAGACTGTGCCTCGAACTCCGCGATCTTGCCCTGGAATTGCCATAGGTCACCTTCTTTTTCCCATGAGGCCTCACTGTTCGGTAGTCCCTTCCATCGAATGAGATACTCATTATAGCTTGGCACACCCCTCCGTCGGATGAGCCTCTTTGCCTCGATGCTCTCGATCTCTCGATCAAAGGAAGTCACGACCGCGGTTGGTGCCCGATGTGACTCGCCCCTCGTTGGATCTTCTTTATCACCATGGTAGGGTTTGAGCATGCTCACATGGAACACCGGATGAATCTTGAGTTTGGGCGGCAACTCAAGCTTGTAAGAAACACTCCCGACCTTCCGTAGGACGGGAAATGGCCCCTCGTACTTCCGCACTAGTCCCTTGTGCATCGAGCGGAAGACCTTGAATTGTTGTGGCAGCAACTTGACCATGACCATGTCGCCCACTTGAAACTCGAGAGGGCGTCTATGCTTGTCTGCCCACATCTTCATCTTTTTAGACGCCTTGTCTAAGTACGCCTTCGTTATATCAAGCTGCTCATGCCACCCTCGAGCAAGCTTGTACGCAGCGGGGCTGCTACCCGTGTAGCCCGACGCAACGGCTTGTGGAGTCAAGGGCTGCTGGCCCATGACGATCTCGAACGGACTTTGTTGCGTTGATTCAGACCGCTGCAAGTTGAATGAGAATTGAGCCACATCCATCAACTTGGCCCAATCCTTCTGGTTGGCACCCACAAAGTGCCTCAAGTATAGCTCCAACAAGGCATTCACCCTCTCTGTTTGCCCATCGCTTTGCGGGTGAAAGCTTGTTGAGAAGTGTAGACCCGAACCCAAGAGCTTGAATAACTCTGTCCAGAACTTTGCTGTGAACCTTGGGTCCCGATCACTTATGATGCTCCGAGGCAAGCCCCAATACTTCACCACATGTTGAAAGAACAACTTGGCGGCTTGCTCGGCCGTGCAATCGCGTGGGGCAGGTATGAAAGTCCCATACTTGGAAAAGCGATCGACCACCACCATAATAGAGCCACACCCATCCGACTTGGGCAAGGCCGATATGAAATCCATTGATACACTTTCCCATGGCCTTTCCGGAATCGGCAAAGGCTGCAATAGTCCTGCCGGTACCCGTTGCTCTATCTTGTCTTGTTGGCACACAAGACAAGTCTTCACATAGGCCTCGATATCATCCCGCATATGAGGCCAATAGTAGTCTACCTCCAAGAGTGCAAATGTCCGCTGCATCCCCGGATGGCCAGCCCACATTGAGTCGTGGCACTCCTTCATGATGTCTCGCCTAAGATTATCCCACTTAGGCACATAAATGCGACGACCGACGGTGTAGAGCACCCCATTCTCTACCCAAAATCGTCGAGTCTTCCCCTCCTTGGCCATCTCCATGAGTCCCTTGGCCAAGGGGTCTTGAGAAGTCCCCTCCTTGATCCGATCAACAAGGTTGCTAGCGGCGCTGCTTGCGCTAGCGAGCATGGCCTTTCGGCTGAGAGCATCAGCAACAACATTAACTTTGCCCGGCTTGTACTCCATGACATAATCGAACTCCGCTAAGAAATCTTGCCACCGAGCTTGCTTAGGGCTGATCTTCTTCTGATTTTGAAAATAACTCGTAGCCACATTGTCGGTCATGATGGTAAACCGACTCCCAAGCAAATAGTGCCTCCAAGTCCGCAAGCAATGAATGATGGCTGTCATCTCCTTGTCATGCACCGGATACCGTCTCTCGGTATCGTTGAGCTTGCGAGACTCATAGGCTATGGGATGCCCCTCTTGCATAAGCACCCCTCCGATGGCAAAGTCTGATGCATCAGTGTGAAGTTCGAATGACTTAGCATAATCGGGCAAGGCCAAGACAGGTTCCTCGGTGACTGCCTTCTTCAAATCATCGAATGCTTCTTGGCATTTCTCACTCCAATGCCACCGCACCTTCTTCTTCAGCAAGTCGGTCAGTGGGGCTGCTCTCGCCGAGTAGCTCAAAATGAATCTCCGATAATAATTGGCTAGTCCAAGGAAAGAACGTAGTTCCGAAACGTTTTTGGGTGACTCCCATTCATTGATGGCCTGCACTTTGTCCCGTTCCATCATGATCTTTCCAGCCTTGATGCGGTGCCCCAAGAAAGACACCTCGTCTTGGGCGAACGAGCACTTCTCCAATTTCACGTACAGCTCGCTCTCCCGCAATGCTTGGAAAACCTGTCGCAAGTGATGCACATGTTCTTCCAAGTTGTCGCTATACACGACGATATCGTCGAGATAGACGACTACAAATTTATCCAAGAAAGGCTGAAAGATTCTGTTCATTAAAGTGCAGAAAGTAGCCGGGGCGTTGGTGAGACCAAAAGGCATCACCAAGAATTCATAAGACCCATAGCGAGTGACGCATGTCGTCTTTGGCTCATCTCCTTTGGCTATGCGCACTTGCCAATACCCCGATCGGAGATCTAGTTTAGAAAAGTACCTGGCTTTACCGAGCTTATCGAAAAGATCAGCAACCAAAGGAATTGGATACTTGTTCTTGATGGTTGCTTTGTTAAGTGCTCGGTAATCAATGCACATACGCAAGGACCCGTCGTGCTTGCGTTGGAACAATACTGGTGCACCGAATGGGGCCTTGGATGGCCGGATGAAACCCGCGTCCAGCAGCTCCTTGAGTTGCTTGCGTAGCTCTTCCAACTCTGGCGGTGCCATCCGATAAGGCGCCATGGCTGGAGGCCTAGCCCCTGGCTCCAGCTCGATCATATGATCGACTTCCCTTCTTGGAGGAAGTCTCTTGGGTAGCTCTGGAGGCATGACATCTTTGTACTCTTTCAAAACCGCAGCTACCTCCTTTGGAACCTCGCTGGGTTGAGGCCCATCTTCGATCAATGTGGCCACAAATGTTGTTTGCCCCTTTTGCACGCCTTTCTTCACTTGAATGGCTGACAACATCTTGGCCTCCACGATCTCCCGAGTGACAGGGACAGAGCATACTTCTCGATCCTTTGCAATAGTCATCGACCCGTCCCTTTCTAATGTCCATGGCTTCACCGTATCCATGAACTCCATGCCCAGCACCAATGAGAAGTCGTCCATCGTGACGACAGTCAGGTCCACCATCCCCTTCCATTCGCCCAAATGAAGGGAGACGCCTCGTGCTACACCATGGATAGGCACCGGTGTTGTGTTGACGGTCTTCAAGGTGCCTGGCTCCTTGGTGTACTGCACGCCCAGCCTTGTTGCCTCCTTTAAGGCAACAAAGTTGTGCGTTGCACCCGTGTCGACGAGTGCCTTTGAAGCCTTGCCATTTACCTTGGCTTCTACAAACATAAGAGCAGATTCTTCGAACGGGGCAGCATACTTACCTTAGCCACGTTGCTTTGCTCCACCGTAGCCTTGACGCTGCTTAGCAAGCGCAAAGTCCCCATTTGCGCCTCATCCCCCGATGATTCCCCGAACGATCCACTCTTGCCAGCGATCATCGCATTAAGCTTCTGTCGCTGTGGGCACTCCCTAGCCCAGTGCGGCCCTCCGCACAAGAAGCAGTCGCGGTTTTTCACCTTGCTATCCGAGAAGGACTGCTTGGCTTTGTCTAGGGGTGGGCAAACGGGTCGACGATCCGCGGATTCAACTCGAACCGGACCGTTTTCCTCTAAACGGTCCGGATTTAAATTATAAGTTTTAGATACGGTCCGGATCGGTCCGGATCCGTTATAAAACGGTCCGGTCCCGGTTCCTAATTTTAAAAACGAAACGGTCCGGGTTGGACCCGTCCGGACCGTTTCAAATCCCATTTACTATAAAACCCTAAACCAAAACCTAAACACATAATGGGCTAAACTCTCCTATCTGTCTCTCCTCTCTTTGTCTCTGTCTCCATCTCTGCAAAACCTAAACCTAAACAGCTAAGATCTCACTCTCCACTCCTCCTATCCTCTCTCTGCTCTCTGTCTCGTGAAGGGGACGATCTCCCTCCTCTCCTCTCCTCTCTCTGTCTCGTGAAGGGGACGATCTCCCTCTCCTCCTCTCCTCTCTCTGCTCTCTGTCTCGAGAAGGGGAAGATCTCCCTCTCCTCTCTCTGCTCTTGAGAAGGAGATCTCCCTCTCCTCTTTCTGTCAAAGTTCTTCTCCTCAAAGTTCAAAGTTCTTCTCCTCTCAAGTAGCTAAGAACAACAACCAATGAGAGTGAATCTCTTCTCTCGAAGAAGCAGCCAAGATGGAGAACAAAGTAGCGGGCCTTCTCATTCTCTCTGTCATGCAGTAAGAAGGAGAGTTCCTTCACGCAAAGAATCACGGCCAAGAGAGAAACCTTCCCACCTCCTTCACACGCAGCCAACAAAAAAAAATTTATGCCAGCAAGGAGAAATCTCACGCCAGCAGCACAGTCACGCAGCCAACGAATTACAACCTTGAAACATAGATTTCTTCACGCCCAAATCACAGCAAGAAAAAGAGATCTTTGCAGCTTGGAGAGATCACACAACCCTGTTCACGCCCTAAATCAGAGTTTATGTTCACGCCCCAAATCAAAGTTTAATTCCAGCGAGAAATTTGAATGGGTTCCAGTTCAAGAAAAAGAAATCTTTGCAGCTTGGAGAGATCACACAACCCTGTTCACGCCCTAAATCAGAGTTTATGTTCACGCCCCAAATCAAAGTTTAATTCCAGCGAGAAATTTGAATGGGTTCCAGTTCAGAGGTGGGTGCTGCCTCCATTTTTCAATTCAATAATTTCGGCAAACTTTTCAAATAGGAGTAATAATATTGGATGAATCAATTGATCAAACATTTCTCTTTGTTCTGCTCTACCTTGTTTGGTTTCTTTCATTTTAATTTTCTGAGAGAAAATTGAGACCATGGGTTTGTTCTGTTTGTTGGATTCAGTGAATCTAATTATAAGATTTTTGACATCTGAATACCAATCTCTGCTTTCTGGTTTGGATTCATTTTAAAGAAGATCCCCAGATTTTGAACATTGGAACCGTTTGGAACCGTAGGAACCGGACCGTTCCAAACGGTTCGAGTCAGGTTCGGTTCCAATGTTCAAAATGAGGGGATCCGGACCGGACCGGATCCGTTATTTTTAAACGGTTCGAGTTAGGTTCCTTCAAATTTGGAACCGATCCGGACCGTGCCCACCCCTAGCTTTGTCCTTCCTCTCGAACTGCTTGCCGCCGCTGCTACTGCTGCTTCTTTCAGTGGGTTTTGCTCCCCCACCTTTTCCCTTGTTACCGCCGCCACTCATGTTGCCGCCCTTGTGGCTTTTCGAATCAGCCTTGTATTCGAACAAGGATTCGGCAACTGCGATGGCCTCCGCAAGTGATTGAACATTGCGTCTCTTTAACTCTTGCTCAGCCCATCGTTGTAGTCCATCCATGAAGTAGATGAGTTGAGTCTTCTCCGGCATGTCCGAGACTTCAAGCATAAGAGAAGTGAACTGCTTGACATACTCTTTGATTGACCCCGTATGCTTCAGTCCACGCAGCCTCTTCATAGCAACTTCCTCCGCATTTTCCGGATAGAATTGCCGCTTGAAATCTGCCTTGAACTCGTCCCAAGTCTTGAGCGAGCAAAGACCCTTCTTGATATCCGACTCACGCCTCCTCCACCAAAGGATGGCATCATCACCCAAGTACATGGTGACGGTAGTGATCTTGGACTCATCGTCGTCCAAGCGCATTGCGTTGAAATATTTTTCAACACTCCATAGGAAGTTGTCGAGCTCCCTAGCATCGCGCTTCCCATGGTACCTTGGCGGTTCTGGCACCTTCATCCTTGGTCCCTCTCGTACAGTAGCACTACCTGCCACAACCGCCTTGCATAGGTTGACCCTGATTGCAAGGACTCAACCTGCTCCCGAATGGCTTGGAGCTGCCCCATCAGCGTGTCCTTTAGCTGGCTCATCTCGTTGCGCATGGCATCCGCAACTTGGTTGACAAGAAGTTGAGTCTCGTCCTTGGCTTCCACAGTGCCAAGCTCAAGGTCATGGACGCGGCTATCGAGTTGCTCGATATCCATAGTGACGCTAGCCAACGTCCCATTGAAGGACTCAACCTTCTGTTCCATCTCCCCAACGCTGTCCTGCAGATCACCCACGGTCAGCTCCACCTTGGCCATACGATCCTCAAGCATGCTGGTCCGACTAGTCTTTCTTCCAGTCTCCTCGACCACGGACCCTCCAACAGCACTCTCTTTGTTTCCCGACATGATCAGATTGCTCCGCACCTAATCTTCGTACACACAACAGCTAGCACAACGCAACTTCAGCAAGACCGCCCCTACGATCGTCGCTGCTCTGATACCACGTGTCACGTGCTGACCTTTTTCCCTTGGCTAACACGCTGCCCACTAGCGTCACACTCCCGTCGGACTAACTAGTCAAGGCACTTCGATGCTTGGCTAATGCTAAGTGAGGCTACGAAAGCTTAAGTGAGGAAAATGCTAAGGCACAAGTGTTTAGGCTTTTTGAAAGAATGCTTTGTATTGCTTGAGAGAGTTGTACAAGTGTTTGATGATATGTACAAATGAATGCCAAGGCCTATTTATAGGCCCTTAAAGTCCTAGAGGCTTCTAGCCTAGAACCTTCCACAATCCTCCATCAAAGGAGTATTCTCTATGCTTCTAGAAAGTTCCCACCTCCAAAGGAACTAGAAATTACAAGGAGGCTTCTAGAAAATACTACACAAGTTTGTACAAGGGTGTTCTAGATTCATCCATGCTAGAACACTCTAGAGAAAGCAAATTTAGAATGTCCAAGAGCACTCTAGAACCTTCCGGAGGCATCTAGAGAAAGCTATGCTAGATGGCTTGTGACAATAAGCTAGTTTCATACATAAACGAAAACCTGCGCAAAGTTATTCCTTTATTTTTTTTTGAAAAGGTATTCCTTTATTTTTATTTTTGAAAAAAATGCATTCCAAGTTGTTCAAAAGCCACCTGCGCATGACACTGTCGAGATATTCAGAAAAAAATTAGATCAATGCATAGACAAACCCAGGAAGAGTGATCAACTTACATGAATTTCCATAAGAATACAATAATACTCAAACTCGAACATATTTTTATAGGAAGAAACATAAAATAAAACAAAAAGATAACAACACTCCTATCTAAATCATGAAAATCTTTGCATTGTTGATATTTAGCTAATTGGTGTTGTTACAACTTTTGTCATATGTGCCATTGAATTTAGTTTTCTTCCTTTTCTCAATAGACAACTAATTGTAGTACACCTGAGTTATAGATTAATTGTTGTGAGATAATTGCTCTTCTTGTAGGAATAGTCCATAGTTCGTTTTATAATGGAAAATCATTCAAAATAAATGAAATAGTTTGTCATACGAAAAATACATATCAATCAATATGATAAGTATAAATAACATGATCAAAACTATTAAAATTTTGATATACTCTTGAATTGTCTTAAATATTAAGGTTGTTGAACAGAATCGCAGAAAATCTGAATCAGAACATGCAAATGCAATGGAAAGAGTCGGCATTCTTTGACTATTCAATCTCTGTAACTGAAAATTCCCCTTTTGAGAAGCATTTAGCAATATAATAGAGTGATAGATTATTTCTAGTCTTCTACAGATTGTGAACATGCACATTTTCAATCCCCACCGCCTCGCATACTTCCAAAATTCTGCGTAGAAAATCTTCCTCAGCCAGCTAAAACCATGATTCACATGAGTACAGTCATTCAGTTTACAATATTTTAGCATCTGTTGTTCATTATTTCACTCTTATAAATACCCAGTCAATCACATAACAAAACCATCCAAACAAGTCTTTGTATCATCTCTTCTTACCCTCAGTAATACCGTGTGAGTGCTCGAAGAAAGAGAGATGGATACCAAGAACTCTGTTTCGGTTGCTCTGTTCCTCTCACTCAACCTTCTATTCTTCTCCATGGTCACAGCCAAATGTAGCAATTGCTCCAACCCTGGCAACCCGAAACCAACTCCAACTCCTACACCTTCTTCAAGGGGTACTTGTCCAAGGGATACCTTAAAATTAGGCGTATGTGCCAATTTACTCGGGTTGGTGAATGTTGTCGTTGGCAGTCCACCAACACTACCTTGTTGCACCCTCATCCAAGGCCTTGCTGATCTTGAAGCTGCTGTTTGCCTTTGCACTGCCATCAAAGCTAACATATTGGGTATCAACCTCAATGTCCCAGTCTCTCTCAGTTTGATCCTCAACACCTGTGGCAAGAATGTTCCATCTGGGTTCAAATGTGCCTAAGCTATTCATATCTAAGTAACATATACTACTAAAAGTGAAGCTACTACTTATTTGTTTTCTAAGTACTGCATGCATGTTGATGCATGAGTTTATATTTGTAGTTTGTTTCTCAATAAATTAAGATTTGATGCCTTTATTTATTGTCTAATACATTGACAAGGAAGTAATTTCCCATATGGTTCACATGACTGAAAACCTAATTATCAAGTTTAAAAACAGGAGTAGAGAAAAAAAAAAAAATTGGGTAGTAATGTTCTTTATCAAGCTTAGAAACCTAATTTCCCATATGGTTCACATGCTAATCTGAGATTTTAAACCAAGATTTCCTCGGAAAAAAGAAACCTAGAAAAAGGGTCGTCCGCCAAAATAATATCACAATCATTCAAGCTGTAAGTACTTGCATTTGTATCTTCATTGGCAGAGCCAGGATTGATGACATAGGGGAAAAAAAGAAACGTTTGAAAATATCAACTTACCCCTAAACGTGGTTTTCCAAATCGAATGAAGGTTTTTTTTTTTTTAAACTTCCAGCAAACCCACCGTCACCAACCCTCTCATTCTCACTCTCTCATCTTCTCCTTCTCCTTCTCTTATATTTTCTCACCCTCACAAACCCTCTCTCACTCGATAATCTCTCAACTCCGCCTTTCATCTCACTCCCAATTCGCTCGTAGCAGTTGGCTATATCGAACCCCGAAACGTGAACATATGGGCAACAGAGATTTGTATAAAAGGGGGAACCTAAACTTTTAAAATAACCCATAATTTAAATTTTAGTGGAGTCAAGAGCCAATTATATACAAAAGGGGGCAACTTAAACTTTTAAAAGTGACAATATAAAAAAAATATGAGTAATTTAGTGAGATTTTTCCGAAAATAAAATAGGCAAATGACCCCCTTAGCCAAAGGATAGATTTGCCCAATGCATCTTAATGTTGCAACCATAAGACGAGTATATCAATTACAGATATGTGGAAGAGCATCTTAATTTGCTTAACACCAAGGAAGACTTTTTTTTTCCTTTCTAAGTTATTAGTCATATCCAAGACGTTGGTTTCATCAAGAAAAAATTTGGATTGAATTTGATAAAACAATATTTAGAACTCTTGAAAATACGAAAAAAACTTATATTGACAAAACAATGTTTGCAACTTTTTTTTTTTTTAGAAAATATAAGCTTATGAGAATAAAGAAAATCTAGTTCCATACATAAACAAACGAAAAGTTATTCCTTTCTTTTTTTGAAAAATTATTCTTTTATTTTATTTTTGAAAATGCATTCCAAGTTGTTCAAAAGCCACCTGCGCATAACACAGTGGAATGCATAACTCAAGACAACCCCAAGAAGAGCGGTCAACTTACATTAATTTGCATAAGAATACAACAACGCTATATCTCAAAAATAACAACACTCCTGTCTAGAGCATGAAAATCTTTGCATTGTTGATATGTACCTACTAGGCATTGTTATAATCTTTGTCATCGATCATCATCATCATCAAAATCTATTTTTTAGATTTTTGGGTCGGCTACATGAATTTTGATCCTCCAAGCAATGCGATCTTCTCACATTTCCTCGTCTAATTCAAGCTCAATGATATCTTCATTCACCGTCTTCATCTAAGTTTTCAACGGTCGTCCCCTCCGTCTACAACCTCCATTAACTTGCCAATCTAAATATTTTCTAATTGGCACCATGCTTGGTCTCCTCTGCACATGACCAAACCAAGTTAAACGTCTTTATCTAATTGTGTCCACTATGAGCGTTACACCTAAGTATCTCCTAATTTTTTCATTTCTAATTTTATCCTTACGAGTTTTACCACACATCCACCTTAATATACGCATTTCTGTTACTGCCATCCTATGCGTATGTTTACGAGTTTTACCACACATCCACCTTAATATACGCATTTCTGCTACTGTCATCCTATGCGTATGTTGTCCCATAGTAGCCCAACATTCTGAACCGTATAGCATGGCTGGTCGAACAATTGTCTTATAGCATTTCCCTTTTAGCCTTGTAGGTATCATTCTATCGCATAATATTCCTGACGTCATTCTCTATTTCAACCACCCAGCTTTAATCCTATAGTCTACATCTTCTCCAATAGCCCAATTCTTTTGAATTATAGATCCTAGATATCGAAAAACCTCACACTCTGGGACCTCGACACCTTCGATCTCAATTGCATTACTTCTCCCTCTTGGTTCACACCCAAAGTTGCACACTAAATACTCCGTCTTCGAACGACTAATTATAAAACCTTTACTCTCTAAAGCCTTCCGCCACTTAACTAATTTCTGACCTAAACCTGCACTACTTTCATCCATAAGACAATATCATCTACAAATAACATGCACCAAGGTACATCTTCTTGCAGATGTCTTGTCAACTCATCCATGACCAAAGCAAAGAGATATGGACTTAACGCCGACCCTTGATGTAATCCTACGGACACTGAAAATTCACTAGACATCCCACCTACTGAGCGAACACTTGTTACAATCCCTTCATACATATCCTTAATGATATCGACATAACATTGAGACACTTTTTCCTTTCAAACACCCACCAAATTAACTCCCTGGGGACCCTATCATATGCTTTCTCCAGATCAATAAAAACCATATGCAAACTCTTATGTGCCTCTTGATATTTTTCTATATGCAAACCCTATCATATGCTTTGTCATCGATACCAGCCCTTAAATTTAGTTTTCTCCCTTTTCTCGTTAGACAACTAATTATAGTACACCAGAAGAAGTATCGATTATTTGTTGTGAGATAAGTGTTATTATTGTAGGAATAGTGCATAGTTTGTTTTATAATGGAAAATCATTCAAAATAAATGAAATAGTTTGTCACACGAAAAATACATATCAATCAATATGAAAAGTAGAAATATAGACTCTATTATATGTATACTTGGGCTTCACATGTTATGAATCTCTTTTCATACTAAAACTACCCCATCGAGCAATTAATAACTAAGCATACACAGAACCTACATCAACTAATCCAGAGGTAACTGCAGTGTAATAGATCATTTACTAAACAATTATGTTTGATTAATTATTTATGGGTAAGACATGATCAAAACTATTAAACTTGTAATATGATCTCGAATTGATCTTAAATAGTAAGGTTGTTGACCACAATCAGAACAGAGCATAGTTTTCTTAATATGCAAATGTAAATGTATAAATGAATTTGAAAGAGTTAGCATTCTTTAACTATTCTATCTCTGTAATTGAAAACTTCCCCTTGTGAGAAGCATTTAGCCTTATAATAGAATGATAGATTATTTCTAGTCTTCTACAGTCTGCGAACATGCACATTTTCGATCCCCACCGCCACGCATACTTCCAAATTTCTGCATAGAAAATCGTCCTCAGCCAGCTAAAACCATGGTTCACATTAGTACAATAATTCAGTTTACAATATTTTAGCATCTGTTGTTCATTATTTCACTCTTATAAATACCCAATCACTCAATCACATAACAAAACCATCCAAACAAGTCTTTGTATCCATCTCTTCTTACCCTCAGTAATACCGCTTTAGTGATCGGAGAAAAAGAGAGATGGATACCAAGAACTCTGTTTCAGTTGCTCTGTTCCTCTCACTCAACCTTCTATTCTTCTCCATGGTCACAGCCAAATGTAGCTATTGCTCCAACCCTGGCAGTGGCAACCCGAAACCAACTCCAACTCCAACTCCTACACCTTCTTCAAGGGGTACTTGTCCAAGGGATACCTTAAAATTAGGTGTATGTGCCAATTTACTCAGGTTGGTGAATGTTGTGGTTGGCAGTCCACCAACACTACCTTGTTGCACCCTCATCCAAGGCCTTGCTGATCTTGAAGCTGCTGTTTGCCTTTGCACTGCCATCAAAGCTAACATATTGGGTATCAACCTCAATGTCCCAATCTCTCTAAGTTTGATCCTCAACACCTGTGGCAAGAATGTTCCATCTGGGTTCAAATGTGCCTAAGCTATTCAAATCTAAGTACCACGTACTAGTAGTAGCTTCACTACTACTTATTTGTTCTCCAAGTATCATAAAATGCATGCATGTTGATGCATGAGTTCATATTTGTAGTTTGTTTCTCAATAAATTTAAGATTTGAGGCCTTTATTTATTGTCTAATATATTAACGAGGAAATCATTTTCCAAATGGTTCACATGACTGAAAACCTAATTATCAAGATCAAGCTTAAAAAACAGTAGAGAAAAAAAATTTTGAGGTAGGTTTGCTAATCTGTTCTTTCCACTTGAACTGAGGTTTTCAACAAAGATTTCCTGCTAGTGAACCTAATAAACGAAAGAAATTCTGGATATACAAGTCTGAAAACTGAACTAGAACTCTTCTTCTACAAAAACACAGACGGAAAAGGTTTAATTAAGTACATTACAGCAAGATGCTCTATAAACAACACAAAAATATAAGAGAAATGTTTGTCATCTCTGACCTCCCCCAGAGAACAAGGGCCCAGCACGCGAAAAGCCATTATTTCCCATAGCTGATAAATTTACTGAATGTCTCCTTAGGCTCGCATCACTTTCCACTGGCATACTCGCATGGTTCTCCAACACCAGAGAAGAGTAAGAACATGATAGGTCAGACAGCTGCTTGCGTTGTGTAAAATTTTCAAGATTCTCTTCATATTTTTCTCTGACATGATCAGTAACTAGACCCCCGTAGGGAGGCATTAGCTTCATCTCCCATTCTTCTTCATCGTCATCTGATACATATCCATTCTCTTCACCTCCTTGCATTGCCAGATCATCATACTCCTCATCAGATTTTGTTGATTCCTCATCAACTGAACCCTCCATCTGTGTACAATAGTAGCAGCAATTTAGTCTATAATACATGGACGTTTAAAGCCGTATATCTGTGAGACCATAGATCTCTCGTCAAACCTTACAATCAAGTTGTGACTAAATATGACCAACAGTTTCAAGTGTCAACTATCAATGTCACTGCCACTAGCTCTACTTAAGTGTGAAGAAACGTATTGAGTGATCGAAGATGAAACCTTGAGAAGTCATTCTTACCTCATCATGAATTCGTTCTTCAACGTCACTGAAATCCTCGTCACTGTCTACCTCAGGTAGATCGTCTGCCTCTTCATCACTGCCATACACCAATTCTTCCTCTTTGGGCTATATAAGCACAACAAAAGATTTGAGAGGAAAAACTGATTTGAGAAAAACAAAACACACTATCTGAATGATTCAATGCTCAAATTCTCACCATTCCGTTGTCGTCCAGCCTGGTTAGGATACCTGGCTTTCACCCAGGCGACCCGGGTTCAAATCCCGGCAACGGAAAATATTTTTGGCTTTATTGAGCTAGCTCTAGATCTAGATTGTATCCAAGGGATTTTAAGAAAATTTTCTATTTCTTGAACTAGCTCTACTTTGTATGTACTATGATGTACCTTATGCAACAGATATCAAAAGGTCATATAAGTGTTGAAGCGAGGGGCTGTTGACATGAGTACAACCTATACAAACTAACAATATGAAATTACTTTTCTATGAGGGGAAAGGAAGTGGCAACATACCTCTTTGGCAGGTCCATCGAACATCCTTGGAGAGCTGCAGCAGGAAGATTGGTATCTGCTGCTCCCATTCTCAGTTGACTCAGCCCTGGACTCGTCAATGCTCCCAGTGTGACTTGTCCCACCGGCATCGTTAGGAAAAGCACTGATACCAAAGATACCGAACTGAAGATTAACTGGCTCAGCCTTTCCAATTTGAACAGGTCCATAAACTGGACTCCCAATACTCTTCTTGCATCCGTTGCCCGAGATGGGCTTTCCTTTATCATCTGACTCAACAGGCCACGCCTTGGCCACAGAACCATCAGTATTAAGAAGAGCCATAAGATGCCTGGTAGACCCTTTTCTCTGGATCAGTTGGAACATCCCCTTGGAGCTCAGGGAGTTCGCAGCACATTGGTTTCTATATTCTTCATCTACCATGGGAACTGTATTTGTGGTGGGGTCATATAGTTGCTCCCCTGCCTCACGCCTGCGCAGACAGCTGAAGACTGTAGCATGGATTGCTGCAACACTTCTGTCCACATTAGTATTGTTTATTTTGGGTACCATATGCTTATCAGCCCGGTTGCAGAGGTACTCTTGGATTGTTCTGATGTTGCGTATGTATTTCACGTATTTGTTTCTTTCAGGATCCAGTGTCATATATTTTGCACGAACTGCAAACCGTTCCAAGTGCTTATCCTCATTTGATATGTAGACCATAAATGGTATGATTGAGGGGTGTTTCTTCATGAGTCCCATCTGAGAATTAGTTGGAAGCAAGTACCATAAGCAACACTGACGATACAAATAACAAAAATCTTTTACATTGAGTGCAAGATTTTTACAGAACAATGGGAGATAACTATAAAAGACTTGGTTCTACACTTGTACCTGATGATGTTAAAACTTCCATTTATTAAAGAAGCATCTTAATTTCTGATATTTTACTTAGCTTCTGCCGTATCGATTTCATCAATTGCTACTGCAAACTTCTACAAAATCCTAGTCTAATTGTAAATATACATGGTAAGCATGAATGACAATTTAGCGCTTCGGGTGGCAGGTTATAACTGAAGAAATAACTATCAGGAGCTCATTCTTGTTCATTGCTAGAAAGAAAAAAAGCATTTAATTAGGAGATATGATACTCCGTATAATTTACTCACCACAAAATTGAGACTTAAGTGGACACCTTCAACAATGACTGAGTCTTTTCGCTCTTCCCATGCAGTAATAAGCCGATCAAGACTATCAATGACCATCTCACTTTGTGCTTTGAATCCCTCAACAGCCATTTGCTTTGCACCAATAAGTTCTGTGTTGCTAGGACCTCCATCTGGGGATGTGGCATTGGAGCTTCCTTTTGAGCCTCCATTAGAAAGTTCTTCCTTAAGAACATGAGAGCCATGTGCTAGCTTTTGGGCTTTCCTTTTGGCTTTAGCTTCTGCAACAGCCACAGGATCCAAATGCTCCCCTGCATGGTATGTTGAAGACCAGAGAAGAGGATTTTGCTTTTCTTCAACAAAGCTCCTCATCATGTGTCGAATTGAATCTGTGGAAATCACAGTTGTGATGCCCAACCTGCACCCCTGTGACAGAATACATCCATCCTCAATTCTGAAACTAGGCAAAAATCGCAAAGCACACACAGTTATCACTTTTCGTTATGGTCATTAAAGAAGGAAGATAAGTCTAAATTTCAAAAAATCCTTGACGAGGCCAACAAATAAAGCGTTATCAGAAACCAAATACGAAAACTATCAATTGGGGGAGATGAAAAAATACCAGCAAAGATGACAATGTAGACTTGCCACATCCACTTGTACCACACAGCAGCACCGTAATGGATTCTTTTCTTTCTTTGATTCTAAAACATGAAACGAGTATTTCTGAAGAATGTAAGTTATGTCCAAAGATAGCTTAAAATGATGGGTTGAATAACTTGTATAATGATCAATCAATTAGAGAATACAATGCAACAAGGAAAACCGACAGATCTTTTACATGTTAACCAATAGAGATTTATTGCGAACACTTTAAAAAACCTAAAGATAGTTTTCGAACCTGCATGCCAATACCAAATCAGCCCTCTGCTTCGGACCTACATACTTGTATTCAGATAGAGCATCACAAACAACATTCAAGAACGTTTCCCGTTTGACAACAACAGTTGTCTCTTGTTTATATAACTCAAATGTTTTACTATTATTTCTGTCTTTTTCCTTGTAACCCAAATGGTTTTCACCATCATCTTTACATACATAACCCTTTACAAGGTCTTCATTCTCCCCATGTTCTGTAGTAATTTCATCATCTGGAGTTTCCAGCCCCTTCGAATTTGAAGCATCACCTGAGAAGTCTCTTCTCATCACTTCAAAAACGCGTTGGCTAATCTGAACAGACAAAAATGATAAAATTCAATGAAATTGAACTTAAAGTATGGACACTTACTTTGTCTTCTTCAATAACAAACACCAAATCAACTAATTGAAATTGTAAGATCAAACTCTTTTCAAATGTTACCTTGAAAGCATGCCGCGCTTTGCATCCCATCAGTTGCAAAGCACTCTGCAACATCGACCTTGTATATCGGAAGGACTCATTCTCTTTACCTTCTCCCTTTTCACCATCATCTAAAATGACTACATACAACAACATCTTAGGCGCTTCCACCATCTCCAACAACTTCTGAAATTCCATCAATCCAAAATAAACACACAATCAATCAATCAAATCAAAACTACAAGATACTATTCTACTCCAGTAACAAAGAACTACCAAACATGAACAATTGTATTGGACCTAAAAAGTTGAAGTTTGAGAAGGAATGAGAGTTCTACTTGGAGTTCAACTTGAAACATGAAAATTTTATTAGATCAGAGTCGACCAAATGAGAAAACATCAAAAAATGATTTAAAACACAAAGTTGTAGAAGTAAATCTCATTAATGGATAAAACAAATATAACCCAGAAATCAAACACACAAAGTTGTAGCTAGTAAATCTGATGAAACAAACAGAACCCAGAAAGCAAACAAAAACTAGTTGAACACTCACTAATCAATAATGTACTTAAACTTGGAAACACTTACTCACCACCAGATGGATCTAAAGCAAGAATGGAAGAAAAAGAGACTTCACTTTGCTTCTTCTTCTGTGATTGTGTTTTTAGAGAGTAAAGAGGAAGAAGTTGTTGATGTTGAAAGACAAAAGAGAGTGAAGAATGGATTAGGGTTAGGATTTGGAAGGACATGAAACCGCCAAGGCGAAAGCTGCCAAGATGAATTAGCCATTTTTTTTTTTGCGTCACTGTGTTGTGTGTTAGTGTTTGTGTTTCCAACCAGATGATGCACGGAGCTTACACGAGTCAATTCGCTGTCTCTGAACAATTCCTTCTAATCAATGTGCACATTCCACCACGATTGAATTCAATTCCTTTGTTTGGGGTCAATTAAGCTTTGCTTTGCTTTCTTTATTTCAAATCCTTGAGACTTGTATCGAAAAGCGCTCCAATTCTCTCTGGTATTTATAAAAGATAGAATATAAACTGACAGAAACCCCAGCAATGGTAATTGTTTTGATAAAAAAATACTAATAAGCTTTGTGAATTCTTTCGATATCAGTTTCCTTAAAAATTGGGATAGTCTCATAATCCGATTTTACCGACCCTGCCAATTGGTAATTTTGGCCGATGAATTGTTTTGAGAGTGAGGCTAGATGCGGCATCATTAGAGGTGGTATTTTACAAAGTCAAGATGGACATAAACAATTTGAGAATTTTATCATTCTTTCGAGATCAGACCCCATCAAAACTCAATTGCCTAACATTATGCTTATATGAATTCTTATTGTATTAGTTTCCTAAAAGTTTCGATTCACATATTAAAATTAGTTTGACTCGTCAAACAATCAAGTGTTCAAGATTACTAAGCCGTCGACCTCAATTTACCATAGGATTGGTAAATAGACTCAAGACTCACTTAAGTATTCAATATTTACAACATTATGTAAAAGACAACCATGTTATGGATTAGAAAGTCTTTGTAAGCTTTGTAATGAAAATGACAAGATTCTGAATCATTTGATGTTTCACTTACAGATTCTCCAAATCTATTTGAAACAATTTCTTGTATGAATTTGATATTTCGTGATTTCCTTTTGGATTAGCTAAATTGGTGTCCCAAACTAATTCATCCCGATACGCGTAGTGGTTATGGTGTAGGATTTTTCTTGTACTCATGTGATGTGTGTGAAAAGAGAGAAATAATATGATTTTTTAAAAGCTCAAAAATCGAAGCAATCTATCTTTATCAAGATTAGGAAAATGTTATAGATGATAGGTTCGATTAATAATCTTTTCAGATATTTGTTTTTTGACAACTTCACGGTATCTTGACATTCCTTAATCTAGGAATAGTTTCTTTGTATATTGTTTCCATTATCATCTTCAATAAAAATCTTCGTGTTTGACAACAAATAAAAAATAAAAAAATCTGAGTCCCCCAAATTTTGCTAAAAAATCATTCCATCAAAGCTCGTACAATCTCATTTCATAACAATTTTTTTTTTATCAATGTATATATGTCTATTCATCATTCGCATCATCGACATGTCCCATTCATTAACACACCACTCTTTGTTAAGATAGTGGAGACTATAAAGTGACCGATCTCTACATCACTTTTATATGATGCACTAGTTTGTTCATTGGTGTTGGGCCTTGGAGGAGAAACAAAGGCCGTAACTGCCATGATTAACACCACGGTCATGTGTTATTGGTGCATTGCATTTTTTTGGTGGAGGTACGGAGGTGCGCTTATATATTCCTTCATCAATATTTTTTTTTTTTTTACTAAAGTTACTCCCCCACCCAAAATTATATAATTCAAGGTTCTATATTTGTACACGTGTAAATACTGATCATCAATGAAATTTGTGGTTTTACTGTTTCATATGCTCAAACGTCACATAATGAGAATATGAGTAAAGTTATAATCGATGATTAAGTGTGAACACCCCAATCATTTCACATGATTGATTAGTCCTATTTTAATTACTATTTTTGAGAGAAATTTTCGCTTTTCGTTTGTTTGATGACATTTCCATTAGAATAAGAGTCCTTCTACCCTGTTTAGAATGTGCCAAGATGGTATCAGACACATGATTTGTTTGACGTGACTTGATCCAAAGTATCTAATCTTGTAAATTTATCTTACAATTTTTCCTAAGTGCACTGTTCTTTTGTCTGGTAATTTGCCTGGTGCTATCAGGCACCATAGGATTGCATCGAGATATTACTTATTTTGATGCAATCCTACGGTGCCTGATAGCACCAGGCAAGTTACCAGTACAAAAGACCAGTGCACTGTAGTATTACTCTTCATCTTAATATTGATGATTATTTCTCACTTAGTCAAAATGATCAGAAGCATCCCATTATACATTCGTGAACTTTAATTGGAATGCCCTTTATACAAACTCTTTTAATTAACAAAAGAAATTGTCCAATAAACTCGTGCACGTCAGATAAATCATGTACCTGAATGGTATCCAAGCACAAATGTTCAGGCATTGTAGAATTGTTGTTAAAATAATGATTAGCAAAATTCCCATTCTTTCAATATGTGCGATTAACCTACGTCGGGCAATTTTTCGAAATGGTCAAATTGTGATCAAATGAACTTGGGTCTAATTTGAGACTCTTAATCACTTCACTTGTCTACTTTTTGCTATTACTACTTCAGTGTGTTTTGAGTAAAATGTGACTTGGTTCTAACCAATGATTATGTGTGAATGCTAATCATTTCGCTCGCATGACTGAGATTCATTTTAGCTTCCATTGTAAATGGAATCCATACCTTTCGAGAAATATAACTTTTTTAGTTAAATAGGGATTGATCAAACTTTGACTTTCTGTAAAGAATATCAAACCACTTTTGACTCATTCATACTGCCCTTCCTTTCGGGATTAACAAAAGTCTCTTTTTCTTTTTCAACGTGAGATCTTAGATCGCTGCAATCTATTTTTATTGATTCTGTATGATCTTGAAGCATAAATTGTATTATTTCGAGGATTTTCAAAATGTTTGGATGAGTAAGAATAGTGCATAAGGTGAACGAGCTTTGGGCTATCTATTGAAGCATAAACTTTTTGATGAAATATCAAATAGTCCTTTGATTGCGATCGAATACGTGACACAAATTATCTCTCATTGGGGACATATGGTTCGAATTAAATATGAATAATGAGTCTAGTCACTAAAGTGCAAATATTCATTTAGTAATGAATCACGACCCAAGTTAAAGGCGCAAATTTCAAGCCCAACGAATTTTTCCTCTCAAAGGACAAAGACATTACAAAATAGATAAGTCATGGTGGAAAATCTCTCTCCCTAAGAATGTATCTCAGTGAAGGAGGAGACCGTTGTGAGAAACATCCATCCCTTATTGCACCATGGTCATGCACAAAGTTAATTATTTTTAGGGTATGTTTGATTAGCTATTTTTCTTGTAAAATGAAATTCATTTATCTTGTTATGCAAAATTCCGTTGTTTGATTGTTTATTTACTGACAAAAAATTGATTTTTCGTGAGACTTTATTTTCACTACTCGTGAGAATCTAAGTCCAGAGGGAAGACCTCATAATCAAATTCAGGAAAACAGTTTCAATTTCTATGTTTATTTTCCGTGCAACCAAACAGACCCTTATCATGCAAGGTAAATGAAAAAGAGAATATGCATAGGTACATAAAACACTACAACTATACTCAGTCAAAGTTCACTTTTTCCCTCAGGTTAAGCATCGGAGTGCCTTCGGTCACCAAACATGTGATCCTTGACAATTAATAATGTTTTGCACGTCAACAAACAGTGACGGAATTAGGATTTTCGCTGAATGGGGGCAGACTGATGAGCATGGGCGGACCTACTAAGGGACCAGGGGGGGCAGCTGCCCCTCCTCAACTTTTAAAATATTTTTAGTATATATATTTTAGTCTTAAAAAATCGATTATATAATGTAGCATACAATAAATTAATTGTTTATGAAAATATTCAAACATGTCTTTGTTGGTGTAGTGGTTGGAGGTTTATCACTTTTTGTAAAAGACCTGAGTTCGATACTCTTCGAGTGCATTTTTTATTTGATTTTCAATGCAATTTTATTAGTAATTGCAAACATTAAAAAATGTTTAGTTTAATAAAAATTTATTAACATTAAATAAATGAATTGTTTTTCACAAGCGATATTAAACCCCTAACAAAAAATATTTAAAATTAATATCTAAAATAATAACGATAGAATTCAATGAAAATATATACCATTAGCTAACTCGTATAAAATTTGAGCCTCATATAAACTATTTTTTCTTTGAAATTGTATTATGATTATATTAGATTCGCAAATTTTAAATTTTTTTTAGCTTCACCTGGAACTTATTCTAATTATTTTGTGATTCTCAATTCTAGACAACCAGGCTTTATAGCCACTTTTTGGTAAGGTTTTAAGTTTTTTACATTTCTATCCCTTTTATAGATAATGTTTGTGATTGTATTTTAAAGAGAATGGGTAAAGTTGTAAAAATGCTCTAGCCTGACCAAAAAATAGTTTTAAAGTCTGACTGCCTAGACAAACTCTTTTGTGATATTAGTTATATATTCTAGTTATTATGCTTGTTTCTTTTTGCTAATGATATCAATAGTGACCTTATTTTGGCTTAAAATTGACTACACTTTGATCCAATTTGATATATGCATTGTATTTTTTAAAGTTGAATTTTTTTTTATTAATTACTAGCTTCGGTAAAAAAAAAATTGGCTTTACCATTGATAACTACTATTATCAACTAATAAGTATTTTCCATTTCGCCCCCCACGACTAAAATCCTGGATCCGCCCCTGGTGATGAGTCATATTTAACTAATGATAATATAATAATTAAGTACTTTAATATATTTTTTGTTAAATTTTGAACAATATATAAATAACTATACAAAACACTAATTGCTAAACAAAACTTCATCTAATCAATGGGTGAGGAAAATTGATCTAATAATCTACTTTGTAGGTGCACAAGAGATAAATATATAGAGGACGACGACACACTTGCCTTTCAAATATACATAACAAGGCGAGAACTCGGCATCGTGCAATTCTATTTATCTGGTCAATTCATTTGGTATATAAAGTTAGTGGCCAAAAATACTAATAGGTCATTTATCCAAAATAATCCTATGAATAAAATACTAAACTAGATATTGATATACAAATTCATCTCGAGAAAATACTTTAAAAACATTATTCTTCTTCAAAGCAGAAAAAAGAGGTTGAGGCGTTGGTGGAAAAGGAAAATAAATCAAACAGAGAGAGAATGAGATGAAGAGAAGTGGAGGCATAGCGGTTGTTGTTCTCGTAGTAAACATTTTTTTTTACCCATAATCCTCCCCACTTCATGCCGGCTGAGTTCGAACCCGTGAAGTGTGATTCCATACGCTATACCTCTACTAACTCAGCTAGTACACTTTTACCAGTAAACAAATAGAGGGTAAAGAAAATCAGAAAGGGAGGAACGAGGTTGTCAGCGTCACTGAGAATAGTGAAAGAGAAGAAGGGGTGGGGCGAAATGGCGCCGTTGATTGCAAGTTAGGCAAATCGAGTTTTTTTTTTTTTTTTATGAAGTCAGTGGAGTGCCCCCCACTTGACCCCACGTAAATCCGTCCCTGTCAACAAATTTGGATGCATCGCTTTAGAACTTGACCATTGGAGATATGTTACTGAAGGATGTTCGGATTAAAAACCCACCACAACCCCAAATCCGGCCCAATTAGAATGTTATTAGTACCCATGGGCTGCACAATATATGATGGGCCAAGTTCGACCCAAATATCCAATTTGGCAAAAAAACATCCTTGGTCGATCGAAGTCTAACTCCAAGTCCCTCTTTAACGCTTCGTTTCTGCTCTCAACAAAACAAATTCACTGCTTTATTTTTCGCAGAAAATTGGAGAAGAAAGAGGTGCACTCACACCATGGTGCAGAATAGCAGGAAGAAGCCGAACATTCTAGTGACAGGAACACCAGGGACGGGGAAGACGACGACGTCATCACTAATCGCCGATTCAACTCAGTTCCGACACATCAACGTGAGTGAGTTGGTCAAGGAGAGAAACTTGCACGATGGGTGGGACGAGGAGTTCGGGTGCCACATCATCAACGAAGATCTCGTATGTTCCCCTCTCTTAAACCCTATTACTACTAATATTTCTAACCCTAATTTTTTTTTTTTACAATTTTCTTATTAATATTATTGCTATTTTGATTGTTAATTGAAACATTAGGGAAAAAAATAATAGTTAATCATATGAAGCTTTTTGAGTGAAATTGTATATTGTGAAACTAATTTGAATTGCATTTGTTAGAGTTTTGAATTATAGGTGAAAAAGGAACCTTTTTATGAATTACTGTCTAGAGGTTCTCAATGATTATTGAATCGATTTGATTGTTCGAATTTCACCCGGTGTGTTTTACAAACCTCACTAGAGCCGCCTTGTAGTTTTTATTTTATTTTATTAGGTGAGCAGGGTTTTTATTGGATCCCAGAACTAGCGGATTGGAACCCTGTGATAGTATCTGCCACAAGTCTAAGTCTAATGGCATTGTCTTCGTCCTTGTACTCTCATAATTAAAGACTTTAATTGCTCCTCGTCCGACTAGCCTTTGGGTATGATTTCGCTCGAGGCAATGATGGTTCCTATTTGATTGCTGTCTGAGGTGCGTCATGTACTCGTTGCATCTTGTTAGTGGCAGCTTAGGTGAATGTGGCAGAAGCAAGTATTCATAAAGCATCATGGAATTTGTTCAAAAAATCGGCCTAGGCGTAGTTGGCTGGGCAGGCTTTTGAAATTTTTATTTTTATTTTTACTCATTAACTTGTATGCAATTATGTTTAATTTTTCATATTTATACGTTTTGCACATTCATCTTGGCATTGTATTTGAAATAATTTACATGATATTATGCTTTACTTTTATAAATAATAAATTATAATTTTAAAAAAAACGCACCTATACCCCAATTAAGCCTATGGGTGCTAGTCCCCTACTCGCCGGCCTATCTCCTAGTGATTTTTAGAACATTGATCGTGGCTATTCGGGTGATGTAGAGGCAATGTGGGGGTTTAGGAACAAACCTTGAAGATTACCCATTTGCAGCAGGGGATTTATTATGGCCTTTGAGTTTATTTTTATAGAGCCAATAATGGCTCGTTATTCCGTTGCCCTCAATCCTAATTTAAAAAAGTAATAATAAAAAAACCACGTAATACATCAAGACAAACCAAATTCATCCAAAGGGCTTGTTAATGATATGACTTATGAACAAACTAACGGCAAAAATTATGTTATCTTTTAAATATATAAGAATTTTGAAGTTTTCTCATTGACAAATAACCTGATTTTCTGATTTTTTTAGTAAAGACTTGTAGGTATGTTCTTGTTTAACAATACAAGATTAGTTCTCAAATAGATACTATTTTATAGTGACTTCTACTTGATGTTTGTATGCATTAGCAATTGTTTTCAGTCTTCTCTCCTTCGGTTGCACGGAGATTTGTCCATTCGTCAATTTACCCCTCTTGGGTTATCTTGAACCGTGTTGTTTTGGTGGCAGCGGATTTAGGTTGGATGAACACATCTTAGTGTTACTATTAGCATTTTAATCGTAGTCAGTAATTAACTGGGTCATATCGTTTGGCAGATATGTGATGAGCTTGAGGACCAGATGGAAGAAGGTGGCAACATTGTGGACTACCACGGCTGTGATTTCTTTCCGGAACGTTGGTTTGATTGTGTGGTTGTCCTTCAGACTAATAACTCAGTGCTGTATGATCGCTTGAACAACAGGTAGTGAGTTCATACATGTGACCCTTTTGTTTCGGATTCGTAACTTTCTTCACTCTGCCTGTGTAATCTTCTAATTCTGGATTGTTATCTGTGTATGTTATTCAGAGGTTACACTGGCACCAAGCTTACGAATAATATTGAATGTGAGATCTTTCAAGTGTTACTGGAAGAGGCAAAAAGCAGTTACCCAGAGGACATTGTGATGGCAATGCAAAGCGATTCTGTTGAAGACATAAGTAGGAATGTGGGCATGTTGACAGATTGGATCAGAAGTTGGACTCCAGCATCCTAAAACTAGTTTTGGTGTTACGTTTGAGAGCCGACAAGGTGCCTTCAACTACACATCAAATCATGTGCGAGACGTTTACATTAGGACAGTTTATGTTAGGACCTTCAGTGTCTTTGCTCCTGTATCAGTAATTGTTCTTCACTGATTACTTGGTGTGAAAGTTTAAGTTTTAGAACTATGGCAGTTGGGCAGCAACTATTCATGTCTTTGCTTAATTTGTTATTATGAAGCAAAACTTTGGTAATCAACTGTATGCAATGTAATTTACCAGTCCAGGAGTTGGGGAGGCATTTTTTACTTTGCCCCTTAATATAAACACCATAAAACCATTAATACATCTGATTATACAGTGATGCTACAATTAGAGTACAGTAAGAAGTGAGGATGGCTCTTAGTTTATACGCTATATTTATTTATCTTCGACCGTAGGGGTGTTTTCTGAACCTGACTTCGTACAGATACAGAGAATTGCTAGTATACATCCTTTTTCCTTTTGACCGTAGGGGTGTTTTCTAAGCTGTATATAACCTCTCATTTCAAGCTTATTCATCCCAAGTCCCAAGAAAAACTTCCAATATTGTTGATACAAAACTCTTATCAGCATGGATCAATGTAGCCAGCGAGGAAAGGAGAGAGGGAGAGTGTGGGCCGCCCATCCCCCTTGAAATGCGTGTCGGTATTTTCATGTGCACATCTCGAGAGAGATGGACGGTCCCCACCTTCCCTCTATCCAAACCTCGCTGGCTTCCTCGACATTTAGAATTCCTCTATCAGCATTTTACAAGCTTCGGTTTCCAAGTTCGCCAAAACGACAACCCACCTTCTCCAATTTTTGAATCTGCAATCTTTTTCTTCAATTTAAACCTTTGTCTTTTGCTTCCCTCTGCTGCTTCGTTTGAGTATACAGTCTTTATGGGAACTTCAGGACTGCCTAATTCTTTTGATTCCAAAATCTGTGTCACCATCTCCAAGATTTCACTCATCTTTGGGCGTGTCTTTGGACGCCGAAGTAAACATTGGTTGGCCACATCTGCAAGCTTTAATGCAGACCTCAGAGAGTACTCGCCTTCTAGTCTTGAATCTATTATAGTTTGAAATTTCCTAGGATCTGGTAAGTATGGTTTGATCCAGTCCAATAGTTTTTGTTCAGCCTTCGGGCGGTTCCTGTCTAATGGGCGTTTACCAGTGAGGAGTTCATAAAGGAAGACACCATAGCTCCACACATCGCTCTTGCTTGTAAGACGCCCGGTCTGGACGTACTCGGGAGCTGCATAACCAATGGTACCTACCACCTGTTTCAGAATCAGACATATGGCATGCTATTTAAAATCAAAACATTCTTATGTTCCTTTGACCAGTAAATAAAAAGCTAGAAATATGGTATGCCGAAAATTCATTTCCTCAAAAAATAAATAAATAAATCCAAGTTTGCTTGAAAGGTCAAACCAACATATGTTTTTCATGTAAAAGGCAAGCAAAGTTACATCGTCCGCAAGATAAGGACTTCAACTTTAAAATCAAAACATTCTTAAGTTCCTTTGACCAGTAAATAAAAAGCTAGCAATATGGTATGCCGAAAATTCATTTCCTCAAAAAATAAAAAATAAATCCAAGTTTGCTTGAAAGGTCAAACCAACGTATGTCTTTCATGTAGTAGGTAAGCAAAGTTACATCGTCCGCAAGATAAGGACTTCAACCACAAACAAATGCTGAAAGTAGGTATCAAAAACAGGACAACCTCTTGTTCATGGAAAATTTCATCCTAAGTAGGAACCAAAGGAATAATTTCGCTCTTGCTGTTTTCATAATCTCATGGAAAGGTCTAGGAAAGAATTAAAAGTCTCATGAGGCCTGAAAAGCTACTATTTGTGAATCAAGCATGAGATAAATTGCAATACATACCGCTGTAGACACATGAGATAATCCTTCGGATGGTCCCTGCCTGGCAAATCCGAAATCTGACAGCTTTGCATTCCAATGTTCATCTAAGAGAATGTTTGAACTCTTAAAGTCTCTGAAAATAATCTGTAAGAAATGAAAACATTTTCAGAAGCCCCAAATTGGCGATGTTGCACAACACAGAACAACTTGGAGTCCATGTTCATTGTCCACAAACATCACCATGCAGAACTATAGAATGAAATAAATATTGGAAAAAGTTAAAGTACCTGAAAATCCATTTCTTCGTGAAGGTATGTTAAGCCGCGAGCAGCATCCTGGGCTATTTTCAATCTGGCGGCCCATGGAAGAGGTGTGGAAAACCTCGTTGACAAATGATCTTCGACACTACCATTGACCATATATTCGTAAACAAGAAGTCGTTGGATTCCTCTTTCATCATCCTCAGCGCAATAACCAATCAATTTTACAAGGTTTGGATGCTCGACCACCCCTAGGACATTTACTTCTGTCACCCATTCCTTGTGCCCCTGAGAGATGAAAGTTGCGTAGTTAGAAAATTAAATTTAAAACATTCAAGCAAGATATATCTACAAGGAAAGAAAGGCTTCTTGTGAGAAACAAATCAGTTTTTTTAATGATGTACCAGCATTTCAGTCATGAAATCAGAGTGTTGGATTTTTTTTTTTGGGGTCAAATCTACGACTAAATATCTAAATCCAATCTAGCAAATATCGACCTCCAGAATAGGATAACAACAATAATTCAAAATCTGGCACGTATTACAAGTCTACAACTATATACCCACATTATATTAAAGATGATGAAGTAACATGCCTTGTTTAGAACATCATCATCCTATCACCTAAAATGATGGTCTCTATCCCTATCACTAATGGAATTTGAGTACCAACTGAGACCATCAATGAAAAAACCTCATCTAAAATTCTTAGATCCGTTGGATAAATTTATGTCCAACGTTATCTAAAATGACTAAGCTTTACACCAGCTGCCAATCTGATGCTATTTCCGCCTTTACTAGTCTTGGTGTAGGTGATTTAGTGCAGCACCAGACCAGACAAATGGGGTTCTTACAGAGCACCGAGTCCTCTTCCAGTTTGCTATTCTCGAAGTTTTGTTTATATTTTTATACTGTAATTTCCATGTTTTAAAACTTGATCAGATATAGGTGATGCTTCAAATTAGCAGTAGAGAGAAATGTTACCTGAAGTCCTCTTTTGCCTAGCTGTTTCACAGCAACCTCTACTCTGTTGTGTGGGTCATCTGAACTCCTTATCGTACCCCTATAAACATACCCAAAGCCACCCTCGCCTAGCATGACTGAGCGGCTGAAATTCTTAGTGGCTGATTTCAGCTCAGGGAATGTAAACACTTTGAGATGGTTGGGTCTTTGGGACAAATTTGGAAATCGGGCCTTCCCCGTTGAATCTGAACTCAAGTCAGATACATTCTGTGAATTAGATTCAGAACCCAATCTCCTGGTCTCCTGCTCAGTCGAACCAGAATTGGAAGTACTCTGAGCTGGAACGAACTTTGTAGCTTTAGATTCATCCTTCTTCTCTCCATTGGAAAAATAGAAACACTTCATTGTCACCCACAAAAGCAACAATACTAGTTCCCTATAAAATTCAAAATCGGTTACATTACAACATTTATTTCACCAAATAATGCAAAACCAATACAAACAAAGAAACTTGGGCTGTGTTTCCCGATATAATTTCCAGAAAAATGAAATAAAAATCTTAAATCTAATTTCTCAACGATCCCAAGAAACCCACTTCTCCAAAAACTAATAAAGTTGATCATATGTACAAAATGATAATATCTACTTTTAGCCAAAAAAATTAACAACTTAGGGCCTTTGCCAAAGACCATTAATTTCAAATTGGCTTTTCGGAACAGAAAATCCAATTTTAATTTTCATAAAGAACTCCAAAATACAAGTTTTCGCTCCCAAATAAAATAAAAATAAAAATAAAAACATATTTTCAAGCATTTCCTACGGAACCAAAAGCCTCCTAATTGGTGGAGGAGACAAATCACCAAAGAAACACACCTTAAACACTTATTTTTTCTTTATAAAAAAAACCCATTTCCCATATTGAATTGCAGAAATTAATCCACTTATTCAATCCATGAAGCCATACCCAGATACAAGCTTTCACTTCCAAACCACAGCGGAAGTCACACTAAGTCTTAGATTCTCCGGAGAAACTTCAAATGGTAGTTCATGCACAGATCTCAAAGCCCAATTACCTTACATTTTATCTTTAATTTCACAAACAAAATCCAAATTTTCAAATACCCTCTTCTCCAATTTGGTTTTCTCACCCAAAAAATCACTTTTTTAAAAACCCTCAAAGAAAGGTACAAACTTTCAATCCCAAAACACAACAGACAACAATCAAACATTTGAATTCAGAACCAACTTCAATTGAGAACTTCAAAATACAAAAGAGTTCTTAAAACCCCTCAAAGCAAGGTACAAACTTTCAATCCCAAAACACAATAAACAACAATCAAACATTTGAATTCAGAACCAAGAATCATCAAAATTCAAACTTCAATTGAGAACTTCAAAATGCAAAAGAGTTCTAACAAAGACAAAGCTCACCTTTTTGTCACAGACCCTTTTCTCCAATTCAGTTCTTGTATCAGAAAAACCACTTTTTTAGTCCATCAATCAAAGCAAGTTCCAACCTTTCAATCCCAAAACACAACAACAACCAAAATTCAGACCCAGTAATCATCAAAATACAAACTTAAATTGAGATTGTTAGAATGTAAAACAGTTAGTTGAAAGAAAGAAAGACAAAGCTCACCTTTTTAGATTCCACAGCAACACAAACTCAACATCCCAAACAGGACACCTGTATGTAATTCTTGGTGGTGGGGGCGAGTTTTGAATATGAATGAAGGAAGGAAGGAAGTAAGGAAGGAAGGAAGGAACCCCAAAGAGAGAGAGTCCCGAGAAAATTTTCAGATGTTTGGGAACAACGAGCACCCCATGATCTGAAAACTATAGTCAATACACGTAAGTAATCGGGTCATCAACAACTATGAAATGGACATTTTAAAAAGAGATAAAACCCAAATTGGGGAAGAAGAAACAGATGACTTTGGGTGTGAAAAGGTCTTTGAAAATGAGTTTTTTTTAAGACTCTCTAGTCTTTTGTGTCCAGGGGGTCGGTTTCTTAAGAATGCTCCCCCACATATAGTGGTAATTAGGAGTGTCCCCACACTCGTTCATTTATTTGTTTGCACCCCGATTTTTTGCTTCTGTGTTCGTGCTTGGAATGACAAGTCTAGGGTTTGAACTCTGTTGGCCGTGTTTGAGATGGTAGGGGTTAAGTGATTAAAAAATATCATAATAATCCACAACATTGGTATTAAAATCATCATTATCATCATCATCATCAAAGCACATTTCTAATACTTTCGGGGTCAACTACATGTATTTTGTTTTTTCAAGCAATGCGATCTTCTCACATATCTTCGCCTAATTCAAACTCAATGATGTTTTTTTCACCGCTTTCATCCAAGTTTTCTACAGACGTCCCTTTCGCCTACGCCCTTCACTAACTTGTCAATCTAGACATTTTACTAATTTAGTGATTAGTATCATCCGCATGTGACCAAATTACTTTAAATGCATTTATTCGATTTTGTCCTCTATGATGCTATATCTAAGTATGTCCTAATTCTTTCATTTCTAATTTCATCCTTACGGATTTTACCACATATTCATCTTAACAACTATTACTCTAAGGTTGTGAGTCGCGAACTATTTTTGCTTTCTATAAAGTAAGTTGCGACTCTTTCATATAACTTACAATCGTGATATAATCCCAAAATAAAACACCTCATAACTTATTCGTTCTAATAAAAATTAATGTCGCTCTAAAATTGGAGCAAGTCTAGGGAGTTAGGGTTAGGAGTCATTTGAGTCAGGTTTTAATTTTTTTAATATATTTTTACCCATTTTCTTTAAAACGCCATTAATAAAAGGGGAAAAGTGTAAAAAAGAAACCCTAACCTAACTCAAAAATGGCTCCTAAACCTCGTTCTCTATAATTATTGGTGAAATTGTAACGAGTTTAGCAAGAACAAGCTTTTGTGTGAAAACTCATTAAAAACTCTATTAAGTCATCGAGGTCATTCATTGAAATTTGACCTCCATGTTATGTTGAAACAAAATAATATTGTTTGTATTAAATTTTCAAAGAAACGTAAGTCGAAAATGTTCTAAAGAGCTCTAAATTTTGTAACAATTTCAAAGGAAGTCAAATCGTTTTTTTTTAACTAGTAGTCAAAGGCCCCGACTCTTTAACATTTAACCATTAAACATCTAATGATTAATACTCTGCTAAGCATGGAACCCTTTATGATGTCATTTTTTTTAAATAACAAAACAAAATAATATTTTGTGCACAACAACTTATAAGTTCGATGTATTGAAGTCAAATTATACATGATAAAAATTATACAAGCAATGCCATCGAATAAGTGATATGTACAAAAGTAGGGCAAACTCATTACATAAGAATCGCATACATAACAAAATTTCACTAATACACTATAATAATAACAGGTTAAAATGTACGGTAATTAATATTGACCGATAAAAAAAATAAATATTTTGAATTTGAAATAAATTTTAGTAACTAAAAAAATGAAATATTTTATAAAATTTTGATATTTTAAAAAAAATCACATTCCTGGCTCAAAACTAAAACATATAAACTACACATTTAGCTTAACATTTTGGCTAAATGTATAGCAAAGTATACAAGATATGTCAGAATAGAAATTGGGGGTTCTTTTAAAATACAAATGAATACGCACCGGTCATTTAAATACTTATAAATTTAGGGTGCAATATACAAAATTATCCTACTAATACTTCCATATATAAGAGGCAAAAGCTCATCTTTGGGTGGGGTCGAAAGTTGGAAAAAAAAATTGAAAAAGGGAAATGTGGCATTTAAAAAATGATCTCGTGAGAGGTAAGGGGAAGAAAAAAAAAAAAAAAAGCTCAACCCTAATCAATGAGAAAGCTCCATTCTCTGTTTTTTGTGATTGTCCTCTATGAGCTTGCACTCATTTAATGATTTTTTGTTCTTGTGACTTAAGCCTACTGATGATCTGTAAAATATGTAAGTTTCTGGAAATGATTTGGTTGAAGTAATTATATTGATCCCTCCTTGTGAGTACAAGGGCCCCCCATTGTCGACGGTAGTAATCATAATGCTTGATGGTTGGATTTAACAAGATTAGCGTAATTTCAAGATTGAATAATCATTCCACGGTCGGTGGACAAACATTTAAGATGGACTTTAGATTGTCTTTAGTTTTTTAGCCCTTCTAGAGATCGAGAGAAGGAGCGAGGGTAAGGGGCCCTCCCTCTCGAGATAAGTGATGTTATGCATTTCGAGACAATTTTACTTATCTCGAAGGGATGGGTGGTTACACTAAAATTTCTCTTAGTCTCTTGAGCGCCAAATGTAAATTTATTATGTTTATCTAAAATTGTCACTAAAAGGGTATATTAATGGCCGCAAAGACTTAATGCAAGTTGAAGGCATTTAAGCAAGGTTGTAATTTTTTTAGTTCCATTATATGTGAATGGTGAAATTGAACGAATGATAATTCACCAATTTGATCAACACATATAACAAACATAAATTCTAGCTGACTTGGGAAACCGGCTTGATTTGTTATCTGAGAGGGGCGAAAATACACTCCTCCTTAAACACACAGCTTCAAAAAGTGTTTAAGGAGGAGGGGCAAAAATAAAGTGTTTAAGGAGGAGGGGCAAAAATATATTTTCGCCCCTCCCAAGCTGCAAATCAGGCCGATTTCCCCGACTAGCTAGAATTTCTCTATAACAAATGCTACCGATTCTAAAATGAGTAGATTTTTATCATCTTCATAAAAAATCAACTTATTTTAAAATCCGGAAACTAAAGTCTAGCACAACTCATATCACCCATTAATTTAGTAGGACCACAGCATGCCACGTGGCATTTTTGGATAACAGAAGGAAGCCATTTACGTATCTTACTCCCGGAAGCACAATCGCCGGACACCCATTTGGGCTTTCCCCTTCAAAACCGGCATCTCCTTCTCCCCGCCATTTCTTTGTCTCTGAAAAACTTGTTACCCTCTTCCCCTCTCTCTAGACGACCCCTTAGATTTTTCGAAACAATCTTCCATTTACCAAATTTTCTCAATAGTTTATTCGCCTCTTCCACGATTTAGCATTTCTTCAAACCATGGTCAATCTCCAGCTGATCGTCGACATTTTGATTACATTTTCTATATTCACTTCTCTTACAGTCGTGTTCTATTGAAAAATCATCAATTTGTAATTTATTTTAATTTTAATTAGTATATAAACGTTTTTTGTATTCGATGAGACCGGAGAATTAAGCAATGCCATGGTTAATCTCTACAAAAGTGCTTCAAATCCAACATTTTTCTTCTTCTTGTTCTCTTCAAGGCCTTTGCTTCCGGAATCTATCTCTAGCTTTCGGGTAGTAATTCGACAGGAGGATAGTTGGAGGTTCGTTGGATAGATATGACAGGAAGTTGGGTTGAGATTCGTTGGATTAGTATAGTTTTTGCGATTCTTGTTTTGGGGTTCTTGCCATATGTTAGATGTCAAAAAAGTGGTAGTACTGGTGGTACTAGTGGGGCTGCAATGGCAAATAATCCCGCGATGCTTCCTGTCGTTTCAGAGCTTGTTTACGGACGGATGAAGAATCTAACAGATGTATTTGAGAAAGAAATGAAAAATGAATTGGCCTTTTGCATTAAGAATAAGTACGTGTTATCGGTTTATGGCTTTTACCCTTTCATGTCTTGGTGCGGGTCTGGAATTTATAAATTTCATTGTTTTCAGGGATGCTGATTGGAATGGAGCCTTCAATTTTTCAAAGGATTTGGGATTCATGAATGCCTGCTTTCAGAAGACTAAAGGTATGAGAGCGGTTTCCATTATTTGTTTGCAATTGCTTCTTGCGTGCCCAGCTGCTGTATTCACCCATGGACATGTATGATCTATTGAAGTGGATGAAGTTACCAAAATCTTCCTCAATTTAACAAATTCATGTAATGTAATGAGGTACACGAAGGGGAAGGTGAATTAGACTCAAATTTGGTTGCCGTAAAGTAAGTACATTGCAACGGGTATGGTCCCCAGAATCAGATACCAATCACCTAACATTTGGGGGATGAGGTTTAGAAGCTCTAAACCTGATGCTAATACCTATACCAAATGCTTGACAAAACACTTAATATCCAACAAAATTTTAAGCAGCTAATAAGACATACATGTAACGTGAACAGTCTGTAGTTAGCGTAATAATGTGGTATGAACTATGAACCGAGTTTCTTTGAGAAGGAATTTAGCATTCGTACAGTTTCAGTATGTAGGGGGTTTATCTTATTTTGTCTTATGAAGTTCTGTTTTTTTTTTGGGGTCCCGATTATGAATTTAATCAACTCCAGGAGATCTCCCTAACCGCATATGTACAGCAGCCGAACTGAAGTTCTACTTCAACAGTTTCATGGGAGCTGCAAAGAAAACTACCAATTACTTGAAGCCTAACAAGAACTGTAACTTGACCTCATGGAATGATGGATGTGAACCAGGATGGGCCTGTACTGTTCCCCCAAAAGTGAAGGTTAATCTTAAAAATTCTAAGGAAATGCCTGCTAGAACTAGAGACTGCCAGCCTTGTTGTCCGGGCTTCTTCTGCCCTAATGGTATCACCTGCATGATTCGTAAGTATGGTTCTCGGATAGATGTATTCTAGATTGTTTGATTGGATGGAAAGAGTTCCTAATTTTTATTATGGTTTCTTGAATGAAGCTTGCCCATTAGGTGCTTATTGCCCGAGTGCAAAACTCAACAAAAGTACAGGGATATGTGAACCGTAAGTTGATAGTCCGGTTGTGTAAACTGTTTATTTATTTACTTTATTTCTAGTTTGTAGAATGAGTTATATTCTGCATGAAAAATGTACAGATATAACTATCAGCTTCCCCCTGGAAAGCCAAATCATACTTGTGGAGGAGCAAATACTTGGGCCGATGTTTTGAGCGCAAGTGAAACATTTTGTTCACCAGGATATTACTGCCCATCAACCATCAAGAAACTTTCTTGCAGTAGTGGGTATTGGTTTTTATCCCAAAACTGACTTTGTTTAGTTTGCGATCTTTAAATCTATGTTGCAACATGCTATCACAACAAAAATCATTGAATGACATCTTAATGCTTTCTAGTGAACCAGTTTTAGTCTTTTATCTTATTTACTTATCCTTTTTTTTTCATGTAATCAGACATTATTGCAGGATGGGATCAACGTCTGAAAAAAGTAAGTTTCGTATTGTTATCCATTTATAAACAATGCTTTATGTGACTTCTTTCCTTTAGCTTTGCTTACATGAATCTTGACTTCACATAATCGCTTGCAGAGTGCTTTAGGTTGAGTTCGTGCGAAGCTAATACTTCAAATCAGAACATTCATGCTTATGGTGTGATGCTTATTGTAAGTTAACTGTTTACTTCATGGCAAACTGAGGCACTCCCATTCTTGTTCTTTATTTCAATGCATCATTTATAGAATTCTTTCCAAAGATCCTTAAATTAACTGTCAAACATATTTGCATTAATCATTATTCCTTGTACACTTATGAGTGTAGCTAATTAACTTCACTTGTGAATGTAGGCTGCGTTGAGCACTTTGCTGATCATTATTTATAACTGCTCAGACCAAGTTCTCAATACTCGATCAAGAAAGCAGGCCAAATCAAGAGAAGCTGCTGCTAAGAGCGCAAGAGAAACAGCACAAGCACGTGAAAGATGGAAAAATGCAAAAGGTGTTGCTAAAAAGGGTGCAGCGATAAGCCTGCAATCATTTTCACGTACATTTTCACGTAAAAAATCTTCAAGAGCTTCAGCTTTTGGGTCCAAGGGAGGATCACGAGACAATTTACCACCAATGGGTCAGGAATCATCTTCAACAGGAAAAGGAAAGAAAAAAGGAGGAGGAAGTAATCTCACAAAGATGATACGCCAACTTGAAGAGGACCCTGACAGTACTGAAGGATTCCAAATGGAAGTCGGAGACAAGAATCTTAAAAAAGTGCCGAAAGGAAAAGCAATGCATACACATACCCAGATATTCAGATATGCGTATGGCCAAATTGAGAAAGAGAAAGCTCTGCAGCAGGAGAACAAGAACTTGACCTTTTCGGGAGTAATTTCAATGGCACAGGATATTGAAATCAGAACTAGGCCTGTCATTGAGGTTGCATTCAAAGATTTAACAATCACTTTGAAAGGCAAAAACAAACATCTGTTGAGGTGTGTTAGCGGGAAACTCATGCCCGGTCGTGTGTCTGCTGTAATGGGGCCGTCAGGTGCTGGGAAAACAACCTTTCTTTCAGCTCTTGCTGGCAAAATTACTGGATGTACGATGAGTGGTTCTGTTTTAATAAATGGAAAGCCTGAACCAATTCAATCGTATAAGAAGATTATCGGTTTTGTACCTCAAGATGATGTTGTGCATGGAAACTTGACAGTGGAAGAAAATCTTTGGTTCAGTGCCAGGTGCAGGTATGCGAAAAGTTATTCATCTTGCATGTCAATGTATCCACAATCAATTTCCTCACTACTCGTTTTGACCGGTTATGGTTCTGTTTTCTCACTTCTATTTATGTTTATATCAATACTTCCACAACCATTTTTCATTCATCTAAGTCTATCTGCCTTTCTTTTTTCCTTCAAAACTTTGATTATTGGAGGTTATCTGCTGACATGTCAAAACCGGACAAAGTTCTTGTCGTTGAAAGAGTAATTGAGTCTTTGGGATTACAAGCAGTACGAGACTCCTTGGTTGGAACAGTAGAGAAACGTGGGATCTCTGGAGGCCAAAGGAAGCGAGTAAATGTTGGCTTGGAAATGGTCATGGAACCCTCATTGCTAATCTTAGACGAACCCACTTCGGGTCTTGACAGTTCGTCTTCACAATTACTTCTTAGAGCACTTCGGCGTGAGGCCATTGAAGGAGTTAACATTTGTATGGTGGTTCACCAGCCCAGGTATATACCTTACATTGCCAAAGCTTTATAGCCGATTCTATTCAAGTCTATGGGAGTATTTATCTTGGATAGGTAGCTAACAATGAATGGAAATCTTCTGCTTCAGCTACACGTTGTATAGGATGTTTGACGATTTAATTCTTCTAGCCAAAGGTGGACTTACCGCATACCATGGACCAGTGAAGAAAGTCGAAGAATACTTTGGAGGCCTTGGAATTCATGTTCCAGAGAGGGTTAATCCTCCAGATCACTACATTGACATTCTGGAGGGTATAACTAAACCAACAGGAGGAGTGGATCGGAAAGATCTTCCTATCAGATGGATGCTTCACAATGGCTACGCAATACCCCGGGATATGCTAAACGATGCTGATAGCCTTGCATCATCTTCAAGAGGTGTCCCAACAGGCGAAGCAAGTCCGGCTAATAATGGTGATCCCACTCTTGCTGGAGAGTTATGGCAGGATGTCAAGTACAATGTCGAGGTTAAGCGAGACAATTTACAGAATAGTTTCTCGCACTCCCAAGATTTATCTAACAGAGTAACAGCTGGTATATTCAGGCAATACAAATACTACCTTGGAAGGTAAAGAAACTAAGATCAAATTATGACGTAGTAATATTCAAGGGACTGTAACATTTACTTTGCTTGTATGGTTGATGTTCTGTAATTGCTTTGGTCCTTCTCGCTGCTGATCTCATCTTTCTAAATAGGTGGTTCTTGACTTGACATGATACACCTTTAAATTTGTTTTCAGAGTTGGTAAGCAAAGACTACGAGAAGCTAGAATCCAGGCAGTGGACTATCTAATCTTACTACTAGCTGGTGCTTGCTTAGGAACACTTGCCCCAATTGATGATGAGAGTTTTGGGGCACTGGGCTACCAGTATACCGTCATTGCAGTTTGTAAGTTGTGCAGTTTGGTTTCCAATTTTAATGCCCTTGGTCTTGATATGTGAATGAATTGATGTCATTTTCACAGTCAATGGCTCAACTCGAACCATTAATACTTCCTATTTTACATGAAGCATTCATGTATTAATTAAATCTGTAATTATGTTCTGCAGCTCTTTTGTGCAAGATTGCCGCTTTAAGATCATTTGCTTTGGACAAACTAATCTACTGGAGAGAAAGGGCATCCGGAATGAGCAGCATGGCTTATTTTCTCTCAAAGGATACTATCGACCATTTCAATACACTTGTTAAGCCTCTAGTTTATCTATCCATGTTCTATTTCTTCAATAACCCTAGGTCTTCCTTTCAAGATAATTACATTGTTTTGGCTTGCCTTGTATACTGTGTTACTGGTCTTGCATATGCGTTAGCCATCTTCCTTGAACCCAGTCCAGCCCAACTGGTGAGTACATCCCCAAATTGCCGCAAATACATATATCACTCCAGCTCTTTTAGCTTCTAATTACAAGGTTATTGTTTATGCAGTTTTCAGTGCTTCTTCCTGTTGTTTTGACGCTGATCTCTAATCAGGAGAAAAAGAGTTACTTTCTCCAATTCCTATCCAAATTTTGTTACACAAAGTGGGGTTTGGAGGCATTTGTGATATCAAACGCAGAAAGGTTTGAAAATTGAAATGACTAGCCTTTATCATGTAATTTTCGTGTTATATTTTCAGAAAAAAAAAAAACCAGTAACCACCTCGCAGCATAGATTTTTGTGTTTTGAGAAGGGGTCAGAGTGATTCCCAATTATTTTCTGTTTTCAGGTACACAGGAGTGTGGCTTATAACACGCTGCGGTTCACTTAACAAATTTAAGTATGATCTTCACGATTATCATCTTTGTCTATTAGTCCTTGTTGCCTTTGGTATGTTTAGTCGCTTCATAGCTTACTTTTGCCTGGTGAGCTTCCACAAGAAATGAGTTCAGAATATCATTCTCTTAGCTAATTCTTTCAAAACAGAGTGACTCTGATTGATCAGAGAAGACTGGGGAACTTAAGTGTGTTTCCCCTGAAATACGGTCACTTCTAAGTAGCCAAGACAGAGTTATGTAAGATTTTTCCATTTTTTTTTTTTTTTTTTGGGTCTAGATCACATTGTATTTTAGGATAATATTCGATATACTTGTCTTGAATGATAAAGGTAACCAACCAAACTTTTGTTGTTAATACTTGTTCCCCTAGTATCTTTTATTCAGTTCTCTACAAAATTTTGTCAGTTTAAACCAAAGGCAGATAACTTCAAATCCTGTGTAGAAAACTCCACAAGAAATCTGGTTACGATGAATGAAGAGATGGCCCTCCGCAGAAGTAAGCTAGTTATCACAATTAAATTAATCAACTATTCGCAAAATTAGTATGAGATTTTCTGGCGTCATCTTGCAACAGAGTACATGCATTCCCTGCTAAAACAAAACAAAGGCAATAATGAAGTTGACAAGATAAAGCATTTACATTGATCCTAGCTTTGGATATTTTGTGTTTTTTTCTTTGTATTAGTATTTAAAAACTCAATTTTTCTTTATTCTGAGTTCTATTTCCCTATGACCTAAATGTTCTTACTAAATCTACATAATGTAAAAAAGCTCCATGTAGACTGTGATCGAAAGTTTAAATTCTCCCAATCATAACATTTTATACAAGATAGATTGCTCATCATGAAATGAATATTAGTTTCGACAACAACTTTTTGGCATTCCTGCCAAAAGGTGCTAGTTGAACTACATAATTATGTGATTTTTCGTACATTTTAATCCGTTATAACCTTAGTTTAGTATTGAAATTTTGTTATATAAGTGATTCCTATGTAATATGTAGTTTGTATGATATAATTTGTTGTGAGATTATTTATGTAATATGTTAGAGTTTAAAATGCTTAAAAAAAATTTACGTTTTTTTCTAAACGCTATTTCTTAAAAGGCAATGACTACCTCACACCACCATATCCTCTTTCTCACACCACCATTGAGGGTTTTTTTTTTAACTTTCTCACACCACTTATATAAACAAAAATCATTCATTTTTTTCCCTCCTCATTCAAATTGACAATGGTTCCTCCCTCCCCCATTCGAAATCTCCTCCCTCGATAAACTCTCAAAATCTCCTTAAAGTTGAAACCCTTAAACCCAAACTCAATAAATATGCATAACTTAAAATAACAGACAAAATCCAAACTCAAAACAAAAAAAACAAAAAACATGATGACTTTTGAACCAATTTAAACCCTCAATTGAGACTGATTCTCAAGCTCATCAAAACACGAAAGTTGTAGTACTCTGAGTTATCTAATAAACACAACCTAAATCACTTGAAATTGTTTTGAAATGAGCAAGTTATGGTCATTTTACTAAATTCGCGCAAATCTGTCCAAAAAATGAAAACGGGATAGTGTTCCTGACTTTCGACCAACTTATATGCTCGATCAAGACCAATTTTCAAGTTTATCAAAACCGTAGTACTCTCAGTTATCTAATAAACACAACTTGAATTACTTGAAAATGTTTTGAAATGAGCAAGTTATGGTCATTTTACTAAAGTCGTGCAATCTATCCGAAAAAATTTATGTTCGCAGAGTGTTGATAGGGGCATAATTAGGCTATTTTTAGTACCATATTTCTATATATATTTTTAGTTATTACTTGTTAATTATGATACTAATTGCTATTTTTTGTGTAGGTTTTCAATTACAATATTTTAAAATAGAAGCAAATTGGCAATTTAGAAATACTAAATGCACAAGGAATCCACACCAACAAGGAAACCACACAAAGTAGAAAACGAGTATAAAAAGGGGACGATACCTGGCCTTGAGAGGGAATCGATCCAGTAATAGCATCCCCATCCATAGCCCTAACACGTCATCACAACAGTCCATCAGCAACAACAACCCTTTCCCCGTTTCGCTTCCATCACAGCCGCACAGACATCGTCACAGTCTCTCCTTCTCACCTTGATATCTCTCTCAGCCGATCGCATCCACCATCATCGATAAACCCTCATCTCAGTCCTTCTCTCTCTCGTTGTCCCTGATTATCGACACCCATCGCCACCTTTCCAAACCCTAGCCATCGTCTCAGTCCCTTTTCATTCCCTCTTTGTCCCTTCTTGTTCTCAGCCAAAGCCTTCATCGCCATCCCCCTCGCATCTCTTCTCATTGGAGCAGTGACCGAATAAGCAGATATTGCAAAGGAAGGGAGATCGAAGAAGCTGAGATCGGGATGAAGGGATATCTTCCTTTGAACTATTCGCACCCCAATTTCTACTCAATACCACCACATATCAGGCGACAGTGTTTTGTTTCATCTCTTAACTCTTTACTTATTTTTAGTTTGATATTTAATTATTTATTTCTATTCGAACATGCTTAATATGTCTAGCCAAACTTCTTTTAGTTAGGGGTGGATTCGAAGCCCCGAATATGTGTTTTATAAATTAATTGAATTTAATCTTCCTTGCTATTAGTGATTGTGTTTTGCTTAACTGCTTTATAGAGATTTTTGTTTTCTTAACCGTGACATTATATATCAAAGATGAGAGATGCTAGATGGCGAGGAAACCAGCGAGGGGAGTGAGGTGGAGAGAGGGGAACCATTCCCTCCCCTCAGAATGCGCGCGTTGAATTTTCTTGCATGCATCCCGAGGGGAGGGAATGGTTCCCCTCCCTCCACCTCACTCTCCTCCCTGGTTTCCTCGCTCATTTCCTCGACATTTAGAATTCCCCATCAAAGATATATGTGAATATATCCTAACCCTTAGATGAATTTAGAGATGTGTATTTTTGGATTTTAATAAAACTTAAACAATCAATGGAATTTAAATTAGTGTTAAACTAAATTAGACTCACACAAGTTGAGTGTTAAATTAAATTAGTTTTTAAAGTGAATACTAAACTTAATTAGACATAAATCAATTGGGGCAAACTAAAAAAAACCCAAAAAATAAAAATTTGGGGTGAAAATATAAATTAAGGCCCATGTGATTACTTTCTCGCGCCATAAATGAACTTTCTGAGAAGAGAGAGAGAGATTTAAGTCATAAAATGAAGTTAGCACTTCGAAACGGCTTCTTCTTCACTCTCACTCGCTCCTTAAACCCTAACCCTAACATTTTCCCCAAATCTCTTAGCAATCTCTCTTCCTCTTCGTCTCCTATTCTCTTAGCCCCGTCGTCTTCCATCAGAACCCGCTCATCTATCTTCTGCACCTCTGTAACTCCTCCTCCAATGGCGGACGGTGGAGACTCCTCTGCCACTTCGTCACTCTCGCTAGAGAAACAGTTCGAAGAGTTCCGTACAAAGCTCGAAGAGTCCGGAAACTTGCGCGAGCGGATTCGCGCTGTCTCATCCGAGATCGACTCCGTGAATCGGATCATGCACTCGAATCTCCTTCTTGTTCATCAATCTCGTCCTGCTCCAGGTACTGAAATGGTTCGATATATATATTTTATTATTATTATTATTATTATTAATCGTTCGTTTTGGTTTTGAATTGTTTAGAGGTTTTAGAGAAAGCTAAGGCTCAGATTGATGTGTTGAAGGAGCTTTACTTGAAGCTCGCCGATATCATTAAGGAACGTCCCGGGGAGTATTATAGGTACGATTTCAGATTGTTAAGAATTTTCATTACTATTCAAAACCTAATTATGTTTTTTTTATTTTTAACTTTGTGATATTCTTTGTAATTTTTAGGTATCATGGTGATTGGAAGAGTGAGACGCAGACATCGGTATCATTGATTGCCTTTTTGCATTGGTTAGAGACAGGGAATCTGCTTGTTCATTCGGAAGCAGAGGAAAGAATGGGAAGTGAGTTACATTTGTTCACATGGTCTCGGTTAACAAAAATTGAATTTATGTTGGGTCGAACATGTTCACAAACTGTTGTTTACTTTAGTGATTATTGATTGATTGTGCAGTGGGCGGGGACTTCGGTCTTGACATTGAAGATTATCTCACAGGTTAGTTATGACTTGGTTTGAGTTTCATTTATTAGTTGAAATATTGAGTTATTACTTTAAGTGAAGATAATCGGTTGCATGAGGTATTACTTTAAGTGTATTTTTCCTTTTGGTTGTTCCTCGGTGGATAATTCGCGAAGAACTTTGTATGTCTACTGTGTAAGAAGAAGCATTTCGCGAAGGGGGTGGATGGGGGATTAGAAGGTTCTAGATAATGAATAACATTTCTTGGAAAATGGTTGTGGAGGGATAGGGGTGCCAAATTGCTTATAGAGGAGGGTCACCAAGGTTGGCTCCATCCTTGTCCTAACAGTTTTATGGAACTACTCTAATGCGATGCATAGCTTTTTTAAAAAGAAGTTGGATTTGTTCATGAAAGGTGAGAAAATTAGATTTGGCTTGACAAATGGTGTGGTGATAGAAAGTTTCATCTACTTAATTGGAAGCATGTCAACCTGAGTGCAATGGAGGCTTGGCTGTTAGAAAATTCAGGGATTTCAACAAAGAATTGCTTATTAAGTGGATTGGAGGTTTGGAGTTGAAACAGAGGCCATTTAGAGAAAAGTGATGGCTGATAAATGTGGTCAAGCCCTCTTTATTGGTTCACCTTTGAACCAACTTCCTCCTATAGCTGTTCTCTTTGGAAAGGTATCATGAAGATCAAATCTGGGCTCCAAAATAGTGTCACGTGAAGTACATAATGGGGAGATAATTAAATTTTGGGATCATAGGTGGATTGGGCCTTCCTCAATGAAGTCACAATTAGCTATTTTTAATGCTTCCAAGAAGAAATTGGGTGTGATCAAAGACTTCTTGGTAAGGAAGCATGGACTCTTCGAATACTTGTCGTATCCGTGTCCGACACATATTTGACACCGACACTCGCTCGACACACCTCTCACAGCGCATCAGACACATGTTGATTGGTCAACATGTTAGCAGGTGTTAGACATATGGTCAATGTGGTCAACACATCAGACACGCTTCTGATACACTCGAAACATGGTTAGGACACAGTCAAGACTTGAAAACCAACTTTGTTTTAATTTTTTTTACTTTTAAATGTTTGCCAATAATCACCTAATTTAATGGTTGTTGATCGATTTGAAGTGAATGACTTTTAATTGTGATTTCAGACAAATAGGGCAAAAAACCACTAAAGCATTGACTACTATGCTTCTTAATCATTGCGTCTTCTTCTTCTTTAATTTGTTTCTTCTCTCATCTACTTCTTCTCTACCATACTTTTTTTTCTACTTTATTTCCTTCTTGCAGTAGAAGACACTTTAGGAAGACACTTTATTAGATTAATATTTTTATGTTTATAAAACTTACTAAAAAATAATATGACATGTTGGCATGTCTTCGAGTCATAGTTTTTTAAAAATTGCCGAGTCGGCGTGTTCATGTCCGACATGACACACTATGCATCATTGCTTCTTGGACAACCAGACCCAAGATTAGAATTTTCACTTGAGAAAAAACTTGAATGAGTGAGAGATTCCACAGTTGAGAGAACTACTTTCTCTTATTGATAAAGTTGTGTTAGATGCCCAAGAGGATAACTTATGGAATGACAAGGATATTGACTGCTTTGTTAAAAAATGGTATTAACTCGTTGCTTCCACTTTTCAATATTCCCATTGCCCTTTTCATGAGAGAATTTGCAAACTACAATAGATGGTATGGTTGAAGGAAGTGTTCCCCAGAGCCTCCCCTAGACTGTTCTTCATGGCATGATTCAATGATTCAATCTGCTTTGGACAAACATTTTGTGGTTACGGGGTTCTAACTAGGACAAATTTAGAGACATCAATGTTGGTTCTTGTATGTGTTGGGAGTGTATATTTCTCCCCAATGTTTCCACATGATGTATAACTTACTAAGAAGAGGTTTTGTTTGTATAAATTTTTCCCCTTCTCCCCACCTTTTACACCTTATATATATATATATATTACTTAAAGAAATGGTGTGATGTGGCCTTCAAATATGGGTTTCCAAAGATGTTCGTAATGATTAGGAAATGGAATGGAGTTAGCCATCAATTTCCCCATATTGTGGGTTATGCAGTTAAAACGGATAACAGACCCGTAACGGTATGTACCAAAATATTTTTATACTCCCTCTAAGTATTAATGTATTATAGAGTCAAAAAAGTAAATCATGTTCATGACATTAAATTAAAAAACATCAATTAAAAAAAAACTTTCCTTCATATGAGAGTGAGATTGCAACAGAGAGTTGCTGAGTGCGATCGAATTTGTCTTCTTCCCTTCTTTTCTAGTTCTCTGTCGACCGACGTGGTCTCATTTCTATCGATCGGCGATGGTGAGCTTTGGTCCTTTGTCTTTCCTCAGAGTCCAAAGTTTTGGTTCAATCGAGAATTAAATGGGTGATTTTTTTTTATTTTTTATGTATTTGAACAATACGTTAAAACAATGTTATTGAAAAAACGTTATCTCAATAACGGTCGTTATATTGGAGCCATAATACCAAAACGAGATAATGTCAAAACGTAATAACTCACCCCCGTTAAACTCATATCGGGTTATATCGACGTTATAACACCGTTTTAATTGCATAGCTTGTGGGGTATCATTATTTATTATTTTGAGGGGTGATGGTGAGTCTTCTCTGTGAGAGGCCTCGATGAATGAGATATTATTTCGGGGATTCTTTGGGACATATAGAATTGTTTCCCACGTGATTTTAGTGTGTATATTAGGTGTTCTCCAATTTTATTGTATATGTGTTGCATAAATGGAAGCACAAAGTTTACAAAAGAGGAAGTAGTAAGATCTAGTGTTTTATCCCGTATGTCATCAGTTGGGATATTTTGGGTTAAAGGAACACCTGGGGGTTGAAGCATAACTTCAAGGAACCAGATGGTGATTGGAATTTTTGACTTCGTTATCATGTTATGATGTAGGTGTTCCATAGACTACTGTCTTTTTAAAGGGGAGGTAAGTGAGAACTCTTATATTATGTTGTATGCTTAGTTGTTAATGGTTTAATGGAGATTAGATTATTGTGTATATAACAGAAGAAAGCAATACTCTGTTCCTATATAACCGCAGCTCATTTTACTTGAATTTCCTATCCTGCTGTCTTATTTCTCTAAGTAAATTAATCTGGAAAATTTCAATTATGCAGGATTATGCTTCACGTCCAATGAATTGGTGAGGATTTTCTCTTGAACTTTTAATACTTCTCAATTGCCTGGACTCTGGATTGTTTATCTTCATTTCTAGCAAGGCGCATAATCCAACTTTAGCAAGACATTATAAGATTGCAATTGTGCCCCTTCTCTAAGATGCCCCTGGATTTTATTTTGCCTTTGATTAGTATTTTTAGATGCGGTTATATCATGTCGAGAGGCCGGTCTTGATTATATTTTTATTATGTTTGGGTTGGCTTGGTAGCTTGTCTTTCGCTTTCCCTCCCCTACTTTGCTTGGAACTTTTGCTGTTTTGACATTGGTGGTACATACGATTTTCTACTGGCAGCCATCGGACCTGTTTCTTTTCCTAGCATTGTGACTTCACCTTTGACTTTTTCATCTTTGGCTTTGATATGTATCTTGCTAGACCAGGAACTCGTATCATTAATAAATAGAAGCAGAAATGCTCAGTTGAGTTGGGATTAGCTTGATGCCGATCCTAAAATCAGAAAAACCTCCAAGAATATAGGAAATAGTTTAGCAAACTAACTTACTGGAAGAAATGTGTCAAAGTACTGGTGGGTTTGAGCTTGATTGATGAGGCTGGTTTTAGTCTAAAGAAACCTATTTGGTGGGCATGATAGTACACTCTTAATTCATTGATTCAAAACTAAAATCATATCATTGAGTTTGTATCTGCAGCTACATCTTCCTAGTTTTTTTTTTTCCCGAACAATAATGAAGACCCGATATTCACACTGTTGTGCTTATTTTGTCATTGCAGCCTCGATATGTTGTAAATCAAGTCACAGCAGGGGATTATGATTGCCCAAAAAAGGTGTTGAAATTCCTAACAGAGCTACATGCTTCATTCCGCATGCTTAATCTACGGAATGACTTTCTACGCAAAAAATTTGACGGTTTGTCTGATTAATCATTGTTTGTATCCATTCTGGCCTATATTAGTAAGACGAACTCGATATTAATATTTTCATTGTTATCATCTGCATCAGGAATGAAGTATGACTTAAGGAGAGTTGAAGAAGTTTACTATGATGTCAAAATCCGTGGGTTGGCACCCAATGGAGATTCGATAGGGAACCAGGGGAACCAAGCGTAGGTTTGGCTATTAACATATAATATTTCATTTGATTTTTATATTACATCTCTGGTTTTGTATTATCTGCAGTCAGCTTAAACAAAGATATCCACTCATTGTAGGAAGGGATCATGATTAAGGGATTGGAAAATGGTTGCCTTACTGATCAAGCTGAAAATTTGGGATTCGCTGTAGATGATTAGAATGACGAGAGGGCAAAATTAGGTTGTCTCAAATCTCTGGTGAGAGGACCTTGAATCTTGTTTTACATGTGATGATGGAAATCACCCTTTGTACCTTGCCGAACTACCTGATAGATTTCAATTTTGTTCAGGTCATTGGATGCCAATGCGATCATTTTATTTATTTATTTTTTGTTTTCTTTTTAAGTCATAATATAAAGCTATTCAGGGCCACAGAACGAAAGTATTAGGATTGATATGATTCTTTAGAGGAAAATAGCCAATCTACCTTGTTAGGTTTTGAGGTTATGAACTATTTATATTATTCCCAACAACTAATCGCCCTAGATTTGGATTATTTGTGGTAATGTCGTGAATTCTATTGCATTATAATTAAGTCCACGATATGGTCCATATTGGGGAATGCAGACGTGACCAATTACCATTCCATCCTGCCCTTGTTCCAAGCCCAGCTGAAAGCTTAAGCTTGGGTTGAGGTAGAGTTATGTCACTCTAAAACTTTGTTATTCATTTATTTCAATCATATCTTAACTAATCTTCGCCTGGATATTAACTGTGGTGGTCAGTTCATTATACTTCATTGATCTGCATTTAGCATCAATTGAATATGATGTTCTACAACAGAATGTTTACAGGCACCTCAAACATACCCATTAGCAGATTTGGTCATAAGACTCCTGTCTGCATCCCTTCCACGTTACTGTTGGATTAATTGGTTAGAGAGCGGATACTTGAAGAAGCAAAGATTCGTTCGACGTATGCAACTGAGTCAATGCTTCCAAGTTTGAAGGGCCTTATTTGGTTACAGGGTAAGTTGTGCATATTTTTCAAATTATTATTTATTGTCTGTGTGAATAATATAATACAGGGTATAATGTCTCGATGATTATCTGCTGGTGCAAAATCATTTATTTTAATCAGTTATTGGTTTTGAGATGTACATTGGGTGTATAGTCAATGCCCCACTTTGCATAGAAATGATAGGGATTCGATTTGGAAAATATTAGAGATTCTCAATAAGATCAGATAGCAAAGGCATGTCTTCTGCGTGAAGAAGCTTTACAGATGGTCAACAAGGAGGTTTGGAATATCTCATAATCCAGATCGCTTGCTAAGATTAGTATAATTTTACTTCATTTGAAGTGTTCAAATCATCACTATTTTTGTTTACGCATTAAATGACTTCATGTCAGCATCATTACAGCTTTCATCTTTAATAGATTTTTGCTCTCACGGTGAACTCTTTGATGAGTTTGTGAGAGAATTGGCGATGTGAACTTGAAGGGTCTAATGCAACTCAACTTATGGGTGTTGAGTACGTTAGGAGTCTTTTGACCTCATTGCTCCTTGAATCCAAGATCCCACACTCCACTCTACCCCCCTCCAGGGTTTAGGTCCAAGTCAGTATGCAAAATGTCTGCAAAATATCTCAGTCGCTTTTCGAAGTTCAATTGTTAGTTGTTCGATGGTGGTGGTTGAGATTTCGACTTGACTCACGAATCCAATACAGGTTGGGTTTGGGTTTGGGTTTAGGAACTAGGCCTTTTATATTAATAATCAATTTGTATCGACATCGATTAGGACGTAAGTACATTCCAAAGTCTAATGCGGTAAAAAAAAAATCTTGTTTTTCCTCTTGCGCACAGAACAAACAAACAAACACAAGAACCATGCCGGAGATTTCCTGTCAAACAAAAATCGTTTGAAAATTAAAAAAAATATACATTTGTCAGTTGTGTCACATCGACGCATTTCGCATTGCATAAACTATAAACATCCCTCCAAAAATAATGTGTCCCATACCTTCGAAGAATTTTTTAAAAATAGACGCAAAGTTTTTGATAAAATTTTCTAATCACAAGCGAATATGTTGCAGAGAGGTTTAATTAATCAACAAATCCAATTCGGTAAACCAAAACTCTCAACGCCCAGCCAAAGACACAGTAAAATCAGTCGGAATTTTCATCCTCTCCGCCCACTTCATTGACTCTAGATAAAGCTTGGAGATCTTCCCTGCTATGTGGCGCATATCCGGCCGTTTATCAGGCTCCGAATCGACGCATTCCAGCACTACACGTGTCATCTTCTCTGCTACCTCAACTGGAAATGAATCCTTCAACCGCTTATCCATCCATCTCCTCAATTTGCCTTCATCCTCAATGGCCTCCCTCGCAGTTTCAATCAAAGAAACCCTCTCGTAATCGCCTTTATCTCGATCAAATCGAAACTTCAATGGCTCTTCACCTGACAAAAGCTCTAACAGCACCACCCCAAATGCATACACATCGGACTTTTGCGTTGCAGACCCTGACCCACCATATTGAAACTCAGGTGACATGTAACCTCGTGTCCCTTGGAATTTCATCACTCTACTATCCGACCTATGCAGCATTTTCTTTTTGGACAGCGGATCTCCTTCTTCTTCTTGAATTTCTCCGCCTCTCTGATCTCTATCAATTTCTCCGCAGAGCTCAGACGTACCGAAATGACAGATCTTCGCATTCAAAGACGGCTCAGTGATAATTACACTCGAACTCTTGATATGATTATGAACCAAACTCAAATTCAACCCTGTATAATGATGAATGTACTCCAACCCTTGCGCGATGTCAGTGGCAACTTGCATTCTACAGATCCAATTAGAAAGAACCGTGAAGCTAGGGTTCTTGGGGTTCCGAAGACACTCAGCTAGGTTCGCTCCGTGAATGTAATCATAAACAAGATAAATATGATCACCAGACACAGAAGCACCCCGGAGCTTAATCACACTCATATGGTGGCTCTTACAGATCATAGCAAGCCGTTCGCGAAGCTGTGAAGTTTCGATCGAACGGCGGAACTTCCTTTGTATGACTATACTGTCTTTGCCTCGAATTACGCATCGCCAAGCGGAGGTGGTGGAGGAGAAACGCTTGGCGAGGAAGTTGTTTGTGGCAGTGGAGATTTCGGAGAAGTCGTATATGTGGGCGTTTTCCGGGAGAGAGTCTCGAAGGCCTGTGAGAGATGTACGGCTTGAAGTTGAAGCTGTTGTTGTTGATGTGTAGTTTCCACTTGTGGTGGTGGCGTTGTAACTTGATGGCTCTGAAGTTGAAGGTGGCTTCGATGTTCGAGGTGACTCTAACAACGATTTTGATTTTGATTTGCTTCTTGTTGATGATGTTGATGTTCGTGTGGTTGATCGAGAGGTTTGACGAGTGTTGGGTTCCATTGCATCGGTATTCTTCTTCGATTTACACATCAAAAACTCAAGAATTCATGAAATTTTGAAAGGTTTAAGGTCTAGATACGAGAAGGAATTGGGGAAAAAGTAGAGTGCTAAATTGCGTGGATGGAGAAGGCGTAGCATAGCAGATGTGAAAAAGGGGGTGAAAGGTTGTTCAAGGAGCGTGTGTGGAAATTGGGCTCTGTTTGCCTTGTTGGGTGATTTTGAGGAAAAGAATTGCGAATGGGAGTGATATTGTGTGGGGTTTGTCTAAACAGCGAGTGAAGGGGCAAGGGAGGGGAAGAACCTGTTTATCCTCGAGATGCATGCAATAGTCTCGAGATATAAGCTTTTATGCATCTCAAAGGAGATAAACGGCTTGACCCCTCTCTCGCTGGTTCCCTCGCCATTTAGAATTTCCCTATTGTGTGCTGTAGGAAAAGGATAGTTCGATTTGAGGTTTAGTCTTTCAGAAATTCTAAATGTCGGGGAAGGGGGGGGGGGGGGGTTTGAACCATTCACCCCTTCGGGATGTGTGCCACTTTTTGGTGTGCGCATCCCGAAAGAGATGAATGGTTTACCCGAACCACTTCCCTTTCCTCGCTGGTTTCCTCGTCGTCACGTAGAATCACTCTTAGTCTTCTCTTCTTAGGTGATTTTCTACAAATCATCATTATCGTTTTAGCGATCTTAGATATTTTTTTATTATTGCATATTGTTTGATGGATTGAATGCAACAAACTTAAGGATGTCAATTTCAATAAATTATATTGGAAGAACAAATTTAGAAGTATGGGTTTACCACATTATATGAGATCTCTTGTATTTAGTTATTTAATTTGTCAATGGTGTGATGACTCAGTGGTTAAGCAGTGACGGATGTTATCACTAGGTTACATGGTCGAATTTAACCGATCCCATCTGAGTGGGAGGGGTTAAGGGATAAAAAAAAATTATTCAATTTAAGAATTAAATAGGGTTTTGAAGTTTAGGTGATCATTTAATTAGTTTATTTTTGAATGAATAAAATGTAGTTGGAAGCACCGAGCATTTCTTACCAAACCATATGCGATCTTTACTAGGGTGAACTACTTTGCAATTGCCCTAACCAACACAAACCTGAGCTTCACCGGAAAACTTTAGCTAATGGTAAAGTTTGGGCGGCTTGTTATGCTGAGAAAATCAAATCGAATTTGAATTCGGATTGGCTTAGGGAGTTGTGGCTATGTGCTTTGACATTTTATTATGAGGAGTTTGTAAAATTTGAATTATCATTGATTGCATTTTAGGTAAAAGAGCAACTTAGGTTGCCCAAGTTAGGGCAAAGAATGACTTAACAAATTATAGCTTACTAGGGTTCATATGATTGAAAATTGGGCAGCTCATCATTGTCTTGATCGGACTTAAATTCTGAGTTAAATTAGCGATTAACAATTACATAATAAAGAAAAATATTGGTAATAGATCGAACTAAAACATTGACCTTTTAATACATGAACAATCTAAAAATTCAAATGGAATTGAAGGAAAAATAGAGGAGATAAGACGGAACAAACAAGGATCTGGGCTGGTAATGTCCAAGAACCTGCCCAAGTCGCACTTGTTGCGTGTATAGGATTACAGAAATGAAATATATCATGGTGTAATGTTTCATGCGACTTTATTGAACTTAAAGTTTAAAAATGTATCTAATCTCTATGCATCAAGAAAGAGTCAAATAGGTTACAGTTAATATATATATGAACAAAGCTTAAAATTGACTAGTGTGATAAAAAAAAAACTCGTGATTAAATACATTTATATGACTTGGTAATCCTTATGTAATCTCTTGAAATGATCCCGATTAGTCAAATAGGTTACAGTTAATCTGTGTAGTTGAATAACTTCTCTTATAATTTATTTTATTCCGGAAATTTTAGTTCTTTAAGTAAAACATTGATTTCAAATGATCGAGCTATGATTGACTGGTGGATTTTCAAGTTTTGAACAAGACTTGGCCATAAGCTTAGAGCACATACTCGATCCAAATTTAAAAACCTTACTAGCTTGTATGGAACAACTTGTCTAATTTTATACACTTACACGTTGAATACTATTGGAGTAGATAATCACTCATTTGATATTTTTGTCAAAATGAGAGTTGGAACTTGAGCTCAGAGCTCACAAAACGAACCATGGTGCCAACAAAGAGTTCATATATAGTGAATATCAGGAAAACATTTCATGCATGAATCAGTACGACCTAATCCTTATCTCAGCTTTTGCCTAATATATCTTGGAGGCTCATTTGACTCAGATTGATATTTATAAATATGTAACTAAGAATCCGTAGATAAGTGCCTAGGTGAGATGCTATTAGTATCAGGAATTCTAAATGTCGAGGAAGCCAGCGAGGAAATCAGTGAGAGAGGGAGAGAGGGAAGGAGGGGAACCGTCCATCCCTTTTGGGATGCGCGCATGAAAAATGATGGCACGCGTCCTGAGGGAGTGAACGGTCCCCTCCTTCCCTCTCTCCCTCCCTCGCTGGCTTCCTCGACAAGTAGAAGCTCTCTATTAGTATATGGGGAATTCTAGTTGTCGAGGAAACCAAAGAGGGAGGACCCTCCATCCCCCTCACGATACGTGCAAAGGATGGGATGCACGCATCACAAGGGTCCCCCTCCCTCCCTCGCTGATTTCCTCGCCCGTTAGCCAAGCTCTTAATATATACACATCAGTCAAGTCATTGAGAGATGATTTCATCTAATCAACATTTAAATCAAACTTATCTTTCAGCCAGAAAATTCCTTGGACAAACTATCCGCCTTGTGAATAATATAAGTCCATTGTGGGCGCGTTTTTGTATATTAGAATATACAACTCTTTTCATTATATGTCTACTTGACAACGCAGCAACATTTACATATGATTTAGGAATAACATATGATTCAGGTTTTTATCAAGACTGTGTCGAGAAGGGAGATTGATCTTTTGGCAAGTGTTCATAAGATAAAATAGTTGGGGTGATGGTCAGAGTGTTAGAAAAATAATCTCAAACAAAAGTATATATGGAGTTGGTAGACTTGATTATGACTAGCGAGATTACTTGGAAGAAGAAATTGCAACACACTGTCCTTGCCTTTTGCATTATCTAAACCTAATTGCCATGTTCATATGGAAATGCCTATTGTTTTATCCAGCCTGTGTGACTCCAACCTAGAAAATGGACTCTAGGTGGAAAGAAAGGCATTACACATGCTGCCCCTTCTCGAAGTCAAGGACATGTTTTTTGATAATTGAGCATTTGAAATCACATCTTTAAAATCTTCCACAACTTCATTGACTCACATGTGTTCATTGAGATGAGGATTTCAGATAGTGAGTTCGATGTGGAAAACTCGATATAAAGCTTTATTTTTTCCCTTGTGGCCAGGTGAAATGAAGGGTGTCCTAATCTATGCCAATTACATGATATGCAAAATGGGATCGATACATAAATAAATGAATGAGATGGTAATGAGGTTGGAAGTGCAGCATGACACTGGCTCTTGTAAAGGTTGTCTTGTGCAGCAATGCAGTAGAGGAAAAGTTTACAACTTCTCTTTCTGGAAAATGTATACATCACAAAGTTTTGCGCAGATCAAACCTATCTGAGAGTCATTTGTCAACTAGGGTTGATCTGATACTAGCAAAGAGAGCAAATGGTATGACCATGGAGCTCTTCCAAGCATGGTATTAATAATATGCTTATCATCAAGTGCAACCTGAAGCAGTACTATTTGGAACATTTTGGACTAGCAAAGTTCATGGCAATTTACATACACCACTTCAATCAAAGATTTTGATGATCAAACTGATGATTTTGTTTTCTTTGGTTCGTAATACATTATAAATTTCCCACCTTTTTCTTTCTCTTGCATACATTTTCATACCAAAACCAACCCACATTTTGAGCAAGTTTCCTTACAACAATGCATCTTCAGTTCTTCACCAACCAGTGTTGTGTTTGTTCTCCTTATTACTTGTCCTCCTCCCATCTTTTATATCTGCACTCTCCACATGTGGAGGTCCATGTAAGAACTTGAATGATTGTAAAGGCCAGCTCATTTGCACCCGGATGTTTGGACACACATATGTGGTGGAGGTGGAGGAGGACTACTACAGCTAAGGTGGTGGACGAGTGTGATTCAAGGCATGGCTGTGACAAGGAGCATGATTATCAAGTTCCATGCGATAACAATGTTGTTGATGCTTCCAATGCTGTGTGGAAAGCTTTGGGGCTTAATACAGACGTTGGTGTTGTAGATGTCACTTGGTCCATGGCCTGATTGATTGACTCGTTTCAATAATATGTAATAATGGTCTGTTACTCTAATAAAATAATTCCAGCCCTATCCATCTTAGTAAGTCATTGCATTTTCGACAATTTATAGATGATTGCGAAGACTCCAATCTACTGTATATACACTTATTAAAGTAACATTAATTAGTGCATATATACAGGCACACCACGGGGAATAACAAAGTAGTACCACCGTACATTGGACAAGCAGTTGAACAAAGGAATTCTTCAAGAGCTCTGCAGAGACAATCAAACATGCTCCATAATTAAGTCTCTACATCATCTGTTTAACCGGAGTTTATAAAAAATGCACCGCGCCATGGACCGCATTAAACATGTTTCCCCAGCCTGAACTCGCTACCGGTACTATTAGGAAATTTGGCTAGTCATGGTCAAGTCATCACAGAATGGCCAAGCAAGCAGATAATATCCACACAAATTTACATCACTGAACTTTCTTCCCTCACAAACAGGTACATTTTGTGAGATTTAATTTTGCTTGGAAAGTATCCTCATCCATTCACACAATTCTCCTTGTATCTTCACACCAAAACCAGTTCTCTCATAGTAATATTTGCTTTCTCCGTAAGACTGTAATGCTTCTTCATCATCATCATGACATGATGGGAGTTTTCTCCCTACTCCTCCCATGTTTTATATACGAGATCTCCATGCACCAACTTGAGGGGGGTATTGAGAATATTCTGATTGATTGAGAATATTTGTATTAGGAAGGTTGCTTATTGAGTCAAAATTGTATAATAGTTTTTAAGGAAGTTAGCAGATTATATTGTGAATATTCTCACAATATTCTCTTGATTAGTTTGTATATAAACAGAAGAATGAAATGAAAAATACAGAACGCAATACACACAAAATCAATTTTTTTGTGTCTGGTATTCTATCATTATCTAATAAACATAATTTAAATGAATTGAAAATATTTTGAATGAGGAAGTTACTTGAGAAACGTAGCAATAGTATGTATTGTTTTAACTTTTAGAGAGAGGCTAGGAAACCATGTTTTGTAAAAATGTTTCGTAACCATGATTATGTGGCATCGTTAGAGGAATTTTTTACAATTTTGAGATACACATAAAATCTTCGGAGATTTCATCATTCTTTCTAGATCATGACACGTCATCCTGATTGCAAAACATGTTTACAAAACATAGTTTCCTGGCATGACTTTAACTTTTAAGGTATGATCCACCTTGGAACCTTCCCCACAACTCCCTAAGTGTACTATACGAAAGACTATGCTCAAGTCTTTACATCATTGTCAATCAAACATTTCATATCCACAAATTTGAATTGGTCGTTGTAATTAAATTTCTATGAACCCTCTGAACACGTTTGGAAAATTTGCTTTTGTTATTAATTTCTTTGAAATATCCTCCATCAGTGCAGTATAAATCCTCTCATTTCTCTCCTTCATCTTCATAGCAAAACCAATCCACCATTAACATTGAAGCAAGTTTTGCTCACAATGCATCTTCATTATCATCAAGTGTTGGGGCTTTTCTCCCTACTTGTCCTTCTCCCATCTTTTATATCTGCCTCCGGTTGTGGAGGGCCATGCAACACTTACGATGACTGTGATGGACAGCTCAGTTGTCACAATGGAATATGTGATGATGACCCTGATGTTGGCACCCACATTTGTGGAGGTTCTGGTGGTGGTGACGCCGCTCCTTCAACTCCATCAGATGGTAGTTGTCAGCCATCTGGGTCTAAAACCTGCCCAGGAAAAGAACCTAAACCGACATACGATTGTTCTCCCCCAGTTACATCCTCCACACCTGCCAAACTCACTAATAATGATTTCAGCGAAGGGGGTGATGGAGGAGGTCCGTCCAAGTGTGATAGTAGTTACCATGAAAACACTGAACCCATTGTTGCTTTATCTACTGGATGGTATAATGACAATGGTCAGTATTCTTGATAGTCTTCACTGCAAACTCATCACAGTTTATCATGGTTCAATCTATATATTGAAAACTTTACAGGTCATATTTAATTAGATATGGATCAATCAAGTAATTGACAATGTGTTTTGAAATTGATGCATGTAACTATAGGTGGTACCAGGTGCGGTAGGATGATTAGTATAACTGCTAAAAATGGGAAGACCACAACAGCTAAGGTGGTGGATGAGTGCGACTCAAGGAACGGATGTGATGCAGAGCATGCGTATCAAGGTCCATGCGATAACAATGTTGTAGATGGATCCAATGCTGTGTGGGAAGCTTTGGAACTTGATATCAGCATTGGCGTTGAAGATATCACATGGTCCATGGCCTGATTCGTATCAAATAGTCTCAGAGTAATGTTGCTGGTGATGATTTCTCCGCATTATCAGTATTTTCCAAATTTTAGGGACTCGTTTTGTTTATGTACTGATGAGCTGTTAATAACGCTCTATAATAAATTGTAAACTTTGTAGCCTTTGGGTATTGTTTGATTATTCCATAGAAACTATAATGTATTAATGTAGCCTTCCGGTATGAAATATATCCATTAAATTAAAAAAATCACCACGTAGTTCTGTTTTGCTCTGTTTTTAAAGTGGAAATATGCAAACTGCACTACCTGTTTTGATATAACTTATGAAAATTATAAGTGACATTTGCATATATAGTTCTACGGTGATAATCTACAGTTTATACAAGAAAATGTACAGGTGACATTGTAGCAAGTTTGCTAAGACCATAATTTTCAAGTTCATCAAAAGCATGAAAAATGTATGATCCACCTTCGGACCTTCCCCACAACTCCCTAAGTGTACTATACGAAAGACTATGCTCAAGTCTTTACATCATTGTCAATCAAACATTTCATATCCACAAATTTAAATTGGTCGTTGTAATTAAATTTCTATGAACCCTCTGAACACGTTTGGAAAATTTGCTCTTGTTATTAATTTCTTTGAAATATCCTCCATCAGTGCAGTATAAATCCTCTCATTTCTCTCCTACATCTTCATAGCAAAACCAATCCACCGTTAACATTGAAGCAAGTTTGCTCACAATGCATCTTCATTATCATCAAGTGTTGGGGCTTTTCTCCCTACTTGTCCTTCTACCATCTTTTATTTCTGCAATCTCTTATTGTGGGGGGCCATGCAATAACATGAATGATTGTAATGACCAACTCATTTGTATCGGGGGGAAATGCAAGGATGACCCGGATATTGGCACCCACATTTGTGGACCGGTGGTGGTGGTGGTACTCCATCTCCGTCAGGTGGGACTTGTAGGCCATCCGGAGAGGCAAGCTGCAATAGCCAATCTAAGCCGACTTATACATGTTCTCCGCCTATCACATATCCCTCAACGCGTGCCAAACTCACTAATAATGACTTTAGCAAAGGGGGTGATGGCGGAGGTGCCTCGGAGTGCGATAATAGTTACCATTCAAACAGTGAACGGGTTGTTGCTTTATCCACCGGATGGTATGCAAGTGAGTTACTCCTCATAACGGCTACTAAAAACAGATTAGTAATATAGAACAAATCTCATGTGATGTTTATAAGTACATCACAATCATAAAAAATATCAATTCAACAACATAAGTTATTAATTGCTATTCAATCATATATCTATTCAAAAAATTGACTGAACGAGTTTATGAACTTGATGTAGATGGAAGTAGATGCGGAAAGATGATTCGTATAACTGCCAGTAATGGGAGGACTTCTATAGCTAAGGTGGTGGACGAGTGTGACTCCCGGAACGGCGGCTGTGATGCAGATCATTCGTTTCAAGGCCATGCGATAACAACATTGTTGATGCTTCCAACGCTGTGTGGCAAGATCTGGGGCTCACTACAGACATCGGTGTAGTAGACATCACATGGTCCATGGCTTGATCAGTTGTGATACTCTTGGTGGTGATCCGTGGCATTAATGATGTACCACTTCACCATCAACTTTTGCAGCTTTAGCACCGTCTTTATGGCATGAACGGTTGGGTCATTCGGGATCACCTGTTTTTGACTCCCTTCGGCTAAATAAGTTTATTGAGTGTAATAAAACTAGTGGTTCTCTTGTTTGTCATTCTTGCCCACTTGGAAAACATGTTAATTTGCCTTTTGTTGCTTCTAATTCATGCACTTTTATGTCATTTGATATTATCCATAGTGATCTTTGGACATCTCCCGTTTTAAGTTCTTCGGGTCACCGTTATTATGTTCTTTTGTTGGATGATTATTCGAATTTTTTCTGAACGTTTCCCTTATCCAAGAAATCTCAAGTTTATTCCACATTTCTTGCTTTTCGGGCTTTCATTCGTACTCAATTTGAACGGGAAATTAAAAATTTTCAATGTGATAATGGTGGGGAATTTGATAATAAGCCGTTTTGGGAATTTTTTAAAGTTCATGGACTGTCTTTTCGATTTTCTTGCCCATATACTTCTTCACAAAATGGCAAATCCGAAAGAAAAATTCGGACAATTAACAACATTGTTCGTACTCTACTTGCCCATGCTTCCGTACCACCGTCCTTTTGGCATCATGCATTGCAAATGACAACATACCTTCTAAACATTCTTCCAAGTAAACAATTGGCTTATCAATCCCCTCTCCAAATTCTCTATCAAAAAGACCCATCTTATTCTCATCTTCGAGTGTTCGATTGCTTATGCTACCCTTTTTTTCCCTCTCCCACTATAAACAAGCTACAAGCCCGGTCAACTCCATGCGTTTTTTTGGGTTACCCATCACATCATCGTGGTTACAAGTGTTATGATTTATTGTCCCATAGAATCATTCTTAGTCGCCATGTCATATTTGATGAAACAACTTTTCCGTTTGCTAAGCTGCATACATCTAAGTCTCCAACGTATGATTTTTTTTGTGACGGGTTGTCTCCTTATTTGGTCCATCATCTGACCTCACAAACATGCTCAACACAAATACAACCTACCTTGGCTCTCCTCCCCAGACTCCGCCACACAATCCGGCCCAACCTCCTCTTCAGCCTAGTTCGCTAGGCCCATTCGTTGGCAGCCCAGTGCACACCCAGCCAGTCTCCGTGTCTTCTCCTACTGCTGGTTCACAATCATCAGACCCACACATGAGTCAGCCCACTACCCACTCTCCAGTTTCGCCTAATCCCATTCCGGCCCCAAGGCCCGTTACTCGCAGTCAACGTGGGATATTTAAACCAAACAAAAAGTACGGCCTCCATACCCACGTTACCAAGTCTCCTCTACCTCATAACCCCGTGTCAGCCCTTTGTGACCCGAATTGGAAAATGGCTATGGATGATGAATATTCTGCTCTTATTAAAAATATGACGTGGGAATTGATGCCCCGTCCGCCTGATGTTAATGTAATTCGGTCTATGTGGATTTTTACGCACAAGGTTAAATCTGATGGTTCTTTTGAGAGGCATAAAGCCCGTCTTGTAGGTGATGGCAAAACTCAACAGGTTGGCGTGGATTGTGGCGAGACTTTTAGTCCGGTTGTCAAACCGGCTACTATTCACATTGTGCTCAGTTTGGCTCTCTCTAAAGCATGGCCCATTCACCAGCTTGACGTGAAAAACACGTTCTTGCATGGTGAACTCAAAGAAACTGTATACATGCATCAGCCCATGGGTTTTATAGACCTGACATATCCAGATTATGTCTGTTTACTGAAGAAATCTTTGTATGGGCTCAAGCAAGCTCCTCAGGCTTGGTATAAGCAATTTGCTGATTATGTTTCTACTATTGGGTTCTCTCACAGCAAGTCTGATCATTCCCTCTTCATCTACCGTCACGGTACTGATATGGCTTACATTCTTCTGTATGTGGACGATATTATCTTAACTGCTTCCTCAGATGCTCTTCGCCGGTCTATCATGACACTTCTTGCCTCAAAATTTGCTATGAAAGACTTGGGGCCTTTAAGTTACTTCTTGGGTATAGCAATAACTCGTCATACAGGTGGTCTATTTTTATCTCAGAGGAAGTATGTCGAAGAAATTATAGAACGAGCTGGCATGTCGTCTTGTAAGCCATCTCCCACACCGGTTGATACTAAACCGAAGCTGCGTGCTACCTCTAGCACACCTTACAATGATCCATCACATTATCACAGCCTTGCCGGAGCCCTGCAGTATCTCACTTTCACGAGGCCCGACATATCTTATGTTGTACAACAGATCTGTTTATTCATGCATAACCCGATGGAGGAACACATGCATGCTCTCAAGCGCGTTGTGCGCTACATTAAGGGCACATGGATCATGGCCTGCATCTATATCCCTCTTCGACAACCACTTTCCTGTTTTATACAGATGCCGATTGGGGTGGTTGTCCCGATACCAGACGCTCGACATCTGGTTTATTGTGTTTTCTTGGTGCTAATTTGATCTATTGGTCTTCTAAACGGCAGGCTACTTTGTCTCGCTCTAGTGCAGAAGCCGAGTACCGTGGGGTTGCCAATGTGGGTCTCTGAGTTTTGTTGGTTACGAAACCTTATCCTGGAGCTTCATTGTTCTATCAGAAAGCTACATTCGTCTATTGTGATAATATTAGTGCGATATATTCTCTCGGGAAATCCGGTTCAACATCAGCGTACTAAGCATATCGAGATGGATATCTTTTTGTTCGCGAGAAGGTAGCTCGTGGACAAGTACGTGTCCTACATGCCCCGTCGCAATATCAGATTGCCGATATTTTTTACAAAAGGCCTTCCTTTGGTTCTGTTTGAGGATTTTCGGGATAGTCTCAGCGTACACCAACCTCCCGCTTTGACTGCGGGGGTGTGATAGAATATATGCAAATCTGATCAAGAATATATGCAAATCTCTGCATATCAAATCTGATCAAGAATATATGCAAATCTCTGCCAAATCTGATCAAGAATATATGCAATATCTGCAAATATGTTATTGTTTAGTAGGTGTATAATAGTTTTCTTAATTATAGCCCAGGATCTTGTTTGTAAACATGTATATAAACTGACAACAGTGAATGGAAAAGGGACATAAAGAATTCTCTTCTTTTTTACCACTCCACTTGATGTGCATCAACTTATCACTCGATATATACATAAGTACCATTTGTCCTACAAAAGTTACCACTTAGTTACTCACATGACACGCAAACGTTGCTACTCAGTTAAATAACCAACCAAATTAACAAAAATATTACTCTTTTCAGCATAAGTTACCGGGATGCACCGTACATCCAAAACACTTGGGGGCATAGAAAATTTTGCAATGTTCTAATTGTATTATTGTCGTTTAATCGAAAACATGTAAAACTATTTTGGTCCTAAAAATTTAAATAGGTGGTGTTGGTTAGTCCAGATATGTATTTAGAAGTTTATGGTTATTGGTTTTTATTTTCTCATGAACTTGGATTTATTGCCCCCACAATATTGTGTTGTCTTAATCCTTGATCTGTATTTCTAAGTCAAAACCACAAGTCTTCCGTGAAAGCAGTCCATGAATGTGTCACCTCATGACTTCAGCATCAATTGTCATAATTGTTTTTTTTTAATTTTAAACTTACGTACACGATCCTGCACGCATAACGAGAAAATTGGCAGAATTTCCCATCCGATTTGACTCGAATATCTTCGGGAGTAGGTTCCTTCCAACTATGTAATACCCGCCTAATTAAATAAATATAAAAATTTCTTATTTATTAATTATGGCATATATTGTAATCTCAATTATTTGGAAAAAGATTTTTGTTTGCCATGGCTAAATAGGATAAAGTGTGTGTGTGTGTATTTAGCCAAAAATTTGTAAACCCTAATATTAATGGATTGTTACTCAATTGTATTTGGGCTTAGTTTTGGGCTTTTATTTAACTAATGATTAGGGTTTTATTTTGTGAAAGAGGGTGGGTGCATTCGAAAGTTCGGTGGGGGCGAATAGCCACCCACCTTATAAAGAGAATAACCCTATTTCTTCTTATTTTTTCTTTTCTCCTTCCTTATCTTTTTTCCCCTTTCTTCACGAATTCTTCTCTTTGGCGGATCCTTTTTTTTTTTTTTTTTTTTTTCTTTCTTTTCTCCTTCCTTTTTCCCCTTTTTTCACGAATTCTTCTCCTTGGCGGCTCCCTTCTTCCTCTCACCTCCATTTCGCTTCAGTGGTCACTGAGGTCGAATTGGCGGCAATGGAAGAGCGGGGCAGCTAAAGCGAGCAATGATACACGCTACGACAGGTTCAATTTCTGGTGGGATTTCTCGAACTGTTACGCTGTGAGAAGGGGAGGACGGATGAAAGATTTATGGTCTCGAGATGATGAAGGAAAGAAGAAGAAGAGCACGAGTAGGCAAAATGGAGCTCTCCCTGTGTCTGCAAGGAGGAGAGGAGGAAGGACTGTGGAGGTTGAGCGTGGATGTCGAGAAGAGAGGGTGGTGATGATTCGTGATGTGGTCTGTGGAGGATGTGTAGAGAAGAAAAAGAACATGGAGGCGAGAAATCTGTTGGTGGTTTATTTGTGCTGCGAGGAAAAAAATGAATAAGGGGCGGCGAGATGGAGGATGCTGTCAGTCTTTCTAGCGAGCGAGAATTGTTGGCGATGTGGTGGTGGTCTGGCGAGATGATTGCTGCGATGAGAGAGAGATCTTGGGTGCCGAGAGTTGTGTGTGGTGAGTCTGTTCATTGTAATCTGATGTGGCTTGGAGGTGATGGAAAATGGTTGTGGCTGTCAGTTTCAAACGAACGAGAATCACGGGCGAGGGGATGATGAGCTACTGTTGGGGTGGTTGAGAAGAAGAAGTGGCATCGTGTGGACGTGGATTGGTTGTGCAAATCATTGGTGATTTCATCAAGTGAGTTTTCTTATTCCCTGTATCTTGCAATCCTTGTTTCTTGACTGAATTAGTGATTTTTGAGGATTTGATGATGGGGTTTGTGAGTTTTGTTGTGAGGATGTGTGGTTATGATTTGGATTTTGGTTTGGTGGTGTGATGACCTGTATTTGTGTGTCTTTGATGATTTTGGATTGTGGGTTTGGTTTGATTTTGGATGAATTGAGAGTTATGAAATCGAATGATTGTTCATTGTAGGTTAGGAACAGATTTACTATCAGAAATTCGTGAATTTTGAACTGATAGCGATCTCGACATATGTTTGGAAACCATTCTCTTAATTATATTTTGGTCTTACTGGGACTGTGATGTATGATCCTGTGTAGTACACAGTCATGGTGTACTTAAGTAACATGTATGTCTCAGCTGAACTTATGTAAGCAACACTAATTTCATTAGTACAAAATAAGAAGTGACAGTACTCCATGGTTAGTTTAGTGAATCTGAATCCCCCATTTTGAGAAATGTTTTTGTTTTCTGTATGTGCCTTGAGTGTTTGTTAGAATTTCTCTGAGGAAAATGAAATGGTGCTGTGATGTCTGATATAATAATGGTGGTTGTGAACTACCTTAGCATGTATTCTCTTTTGATAGTTCATCCAACAAATTCATATGAAGTGGTTGCCTAATGAGCTTTTCCATGTTGCATCCTGGAGTATACCTAGTTGCCAAGGTCCTATCATAGTTTCATCGTTTGTAACCAACTGGGGTACGATATAAAAACTGTTGTTTTCTCATTTGATTATGTAGTAGGAAATATCTACAAAAACTTTGATATGACTATCTGCACTTCAACTTGACATTGTAAGCAGTGTTTTACCCTTTTGGTAGTGCTCGTAAGCTCAATATTTCATTTTAGAAAGCATCTATTGCCCCTGTCATTCTCTGCAACTTGTTAGAAGTGGTAGCTTAAGGGATAATGTCTTGTTTGTATTAGTTTTATGTATGATTAAACCCTTATTTAGTTTAGGTCTAAAAGAAAATTTTCTAGTAATAGATATTGGCTGGAATTTAACTGAGCACTTGTTTTAGCTTGAGTATTTGTATTTTTATGCGAATTGGTATGCATATTGTTTTTCATATGATGCAAAGAGATGAGATGTGTGAATTGGCAATGTGTCAAATATTACTCGTTCCCCAAAAGAATGGTGGATACTGTGGTTGATTTACTTATGGTTGACAAAGTGTCACCATGAAAGAGTTTTGAGTTTTAGTTGATATTTTTTTTATGCTTTTTTCCACAACTCCGAAGGAAAAAGAAATGTGAAAAGAAATCAAATTTGTGTATACATACTTGCTTGTATACGTGTGATATTATTATGGGTATGCAGACTTGCTTGCATATCGGTGCACCGTTCCATGTGAGTTCGGTTGTACGTGTAGATTAGGAAAATGATTGCCATGGATCGAACTTCGGGTGAGATGACATGTTCCTCGAGGTAGCACCCCATTTGGAACATGTACGCTCCGAGTGGTTTCGAAGGCAAGAAAGACACACTTGGGTGAGGTGTGTTCGGCACATGGAGGATAGTGTGATTGTGGAAAGAAGAAATATTTCTTTTTTGTGTATGTGCATGATTACCTTAAAGGAATAAACTAAATGCTCATTCAACCATTGAATGAGAACTACATGTCTTCCTAAAGGTAGAAAATGTGTTATGTTAATATTTCAATAATAGTCTAATATGACTATGAATTGTACCATTGTTTGAAAATAAATCATACAGGATGGCAAGTCTACTCATATTTCTGCAGGTCAGACTTGCCATAGTCAATTTCTATAGTTATGATGATAACACATTTGCATCATTGAGGAACTACCTGATGCTGTGGTTGTTTATTGTTTTGTTTATTTTGATGTGTCATGTGTGAATTTATTGATTTTGGGATGAAGATTTTTCACACCAGCTTTATTGCTGACCCCAAGTGAGCTTTTGCTATTGGGTACATTCCTTTGGGAATGTAGCCGATTAGCCTTTCAGGTTTAGAAACTTTTGAGCAGAGTTACCGGAGTTCTCTAGTGGGCTAGCAACGCTAGAGTCTTTTCGGGTTAGAGTTTTAATTGTTTCAGTAATTTCATCATGTTTAGTTGTTGCTGCTATTTGTTTATGTTGTTATTGAATTTTCACGTCCCGAGTTTTGGGGAAACGGATAATTCTACGTGGATCTCGCTTATTTTCCACAATCGCACTATCCTCCATGTGCCAAACACACCTCACCCAAGTGTGCCTTTCTTACCTTCGAAATCATCAAAGACACACAAATACAGGTCATCACACCACCAAACCAAAATCCAAATCATAACCACACATCTTCACAACAAAACTCACAAACCCCATCATCAAATCCTCAAAACTCACTAATTCAGTCAAGAAACAAGGATTGCAAGATACAGGGAATAAGAAAACTCATTTGATGAAATCACCAATGATTTGCGCAACCAATCCACGTCCACACGATGCTACTTCTTCTTCTCAACCACCCCAACAGTAGCTCATCATCCCTCGCCCGTGATTTCTCGTTCGTTTTGAAACTGACAGCCACAACCATTTTCCATCACCTCCAAGCCACATCAGACTATAATGAACAGACCACCACACACAGCTCTCGGCACCCAAGATCTCTCTCTCATCGCAGCAATCATCTCGCCAGACCATCACCACATCGCCAACAATTCTCGCTCGCTAGAAAGACTGACAGCATCCTCCATCTCGCCGCCCCTTATTCATTTTTTTCCTCGCATCACAAATAAACCACCAACATATTTCTTGCCTCCATGTTCTTTTTCTTCTCTACACATCCTCCACAGACCACATCACGAATCATCACCACCCTCTCTTCTCGACAGCCACGCTCAAACCTCCATAGTCCTTCCTCCTCTCCTCGTTGCAGACACAGGGAAAACTCCATCTTGCCCTACTCGTTCTCTTCTTCTTCTTTCCTTCATAATCTCGAGACCATAAACCTTTCATCCGTCCTCCCCTTCTCACAGCAGAACACACAAACAGCGTAACAGTTCGAGAAATCCCGCCAGAAATTGAACCTGCCCGTAGCGTGTATCATTGCTCGCTTTAGCTGCACCGGCTCTTCCATTGCCGCCAATTCGACCTCAGTGACCACTGAAGCGAAATGGAGGTGAGAGGAAGAGGGGAGCCGCCAAGGAGAAGAATTCGTGAAGAAGGGGAAAAAAAGAGAAGGAAGGAGAAAAGAAAAAAGAAGAAGAAATAGGGTTATTCTCTTTATAAGGTGGGTGGCTATTCGCCCCACCGAACTTTCGAATGCACCCACACTCTTTCACAAAATAAAACCTTAATCATTAGTTAAATAAAAACCCAAAACCAAGCCCAAATACAATTGAGTAACAATCCATCAATATTAGGGTTTACAAATTTTTGGTTAAATACACACACACACTTTATCCTATTTAGCCATGACAAACAAAAATCTTTTCCAAATAATTGAGATTACAATATATGCCATAATTAATAAATAAGAAATTTTATATTTATTTAATTAGGCGGGTGTTACAAACTAACCCGCGAATGAGGAACACGAGGATCCGGTAGTATGGAGGAACTACCACCCACCCACAACTGGGAAAGAAGAAAGAACATAGGAAAACCTCCATCACCTTCTCGTCATTGAGCAGAGTGAAACGAATAGCAGTCCCAACAAGAGCAGAAGAACCCAAGTAGGTTGTGGAAGGAGGGGTCTCCATCCCTCCATCCACAGGAAGGGAAGAAGAAAAATGAAACTGCATCTCGGGAACCTGATTACGATTGTCAAGCTCCTTAGACTGAACAACAGCCAACTGGAACATCTTGTCATCTAAGGACCGAGGATCCTCATAAGAACACTTGGCAACATCAAGGCTGCCATAAGCAGAGAAAAACTTCTTTTCCTCATCGTTCCAGCAGATGACGATATCTTTCTCACTCCTCTCCAAAGCCAACTTCATCTCTTCTGCCTCCTGCAAAGAGCAATGATCTTCCCTCGAATGCTCTTTATCAACAGAATCTGAATAAAGAGATGTGTGGCGCACAAAATCAACAAGTTGTTTCTTCTTCAGGAATACGGTCAGAAGGCAGAAACAACCGCTTCGAAGGAAGAAACTCTTACAATAAATATCTCATTCCATTGCGCCAACCACGCTTAAGTCGCACAGAGAGTTAACCACAGACCATTATAAAAAGTAAATGGAAACATTCAACAAAGGGATGCAACTTTAAATGTGTTTTGTCTAAATTTACATCCTTCTTCCAAACAAAGTTACTGGCCTAAGTATCGGAGTTCCTTCGGTCACCATAAAAGGTGATCTTTGGCAGTCTAGCAATTGTTTGCAGGTCAAACTCACGTGGAGTACGATTTTTTGTCGCATCAATAATTAAAAGATCATTTTTGTTGTAGTGCTCCAACTATAAGTGAAGAACAACTATAAGTCGACCAAGTTTAAGTGATTGCTAGTTATAGTTATTTCTGAGATACTTATGGCAGTCTAACAATAAGTGCTTTGAATAACCAAACAATCGGGTGATCATAAAAATCTGACGAGGTATTTATTTTTCTTATAGAGTAGAGATTGAATATTTCACAATGACGGAGACAATTGAATTATTCTTCAAGAAAATGTCTACGAAAGGTTTATTTACTGAGAAGGGTTTTGGTTTTAATGGTATGTGACATGAGAAGGGTTTATTTATTTTTACGATTGAGAAGGGTTTTTTTTTTTAATGTGATGCGACATGAGATGGGTTTATTTATTTATTTTATTTTTATTTTTTTTTGGTGATTGACATTTTACATCATGGTTGACAATTACATTGGGTTGACATCTATAACTACGGTTTTTGTCTTCTTTATGCATCTACAGTTTTAGTTTTCTTTACTTTTTAGTTTCTTATTTGATGGTCATGGTCATGTGGTTTTCAAAAGTGATAAGTGGTTTTAAAAAGTGATGGCTGATTTCATATGTGGTTTTCATAGGTTATTGTTGACTTATGTTGTTCTCGTATGTTTTCATATGTGGCCTCAAATGGTTTTTAGGATTACAGTGGGGTCTAACTATTATGTTATCTAAAACAATACAACTTTGATACAAGAGAACAATGCTTGTTTGTGGTGTAGCCATTGATCATAACATACTGTTATGCTAAAATAGTAGCTATTCTTATCAATGGTTGTGATTTTGATAAGAATGAATTTTATAATCATTTTGAGGTTATATAGTCTAATTATTGGTCTCGAATTGATTTGGAAAAATAATGGCTCAAATAAAATACTTGGTAATGTTCTTTTTCCACAACTCCCGAAAAAAAAATGTGAAAGAAAAGAAATTTTTGTATAAAGACTTGTTTGTATACGTGTGATAGAATTATGGGTATGCAGACTTGCTTGCATATCGGTGCACCGTTCCATGTGAGTTCTGTTGTACGTGTAGATTTAGGAAGAATACTTGCCAGTGATCGAACTTTGGGTGAGATGACATGACACTCGAGGTGGCACCCCACTTGGGTCATGTACGCTCCGAGTGCTTTCGATGGCAAGGGAGGCACACTGGGGTGAGATGTGTTCGACACAAGAGGATAGTGCGATTGTGGAATAGAAGCCAAGAATTAGAAGAAGAAAAAAATTAAATAAAAACCATTGAATTGAGCATGCCATGAAATGGTGTATAGATTATTTTAACTTGTACTAGGTTAGCCTTGAGGGAAGAAACTTACAGCTCATTCGAACCTCGAATGAGAACTACCTGTCTTCCTTAAGGTGAAATTTGCATTTTGTCCTTTTATATTAATTGTCTTGATTTGTAAGTTGCTCACACCAGTATGATATTACTGACCAGATTTTGTATTGTTTTACAAATTTGGGTACGTTCTTAATGAGCGTAGTCCCAGAGAACTATCAGGGTTAATTGGAGCGTAAGGAAGGATAGTAGTTGCGTGGCGATACTGAGGAGTCGAAACGTTTTATTCTTTTTTAGATCTTTATTATTATTCCTAGGTAATCAAATGTAGGACTTTAGATATAAATGCTCAGTTTTGTCAGACATTTATTTGGGGAATTATTATGAAATTTTCATTTATTCGTTGTGGACCTCATTTGTAGAGGGAAATAATATGAGGAAGCTTATTAGTTGTTTTCTGCCTTATGACGTACCATTTAATGTGTTCCTGTTATGCCTTGGTTTTTTAGACAATCTATTTATTTATGTTGTAAAAAATTTGGGCATGAATTGCTCTTGTTTATTAATTTCTTTGAAATATTTCTCCATCAGTGCAGTATAAATCCTCTCATTCCTCTCCTTCATCTTCACAGCAAAACCCAATCCACCATTAACTTTGAAGCAAGTTTTGCTCACAATGCATCTTCATTATCATCAAGTGTTGGGCTTTTCTCCCTACTTGTCCTTCTCCCATCTTTTATATCTGCCTCCGGTTGTGGAGGGCCATGCAACACTTACGATGACTGTGATGGACAGCTCATTTGTGACAATGGAATATGTGATGATGACCCTGATGTTGGCACCCACATTTGTGGAGGTTCTGGTGGTGGTGACGCCGCTCCTTCAACTCCATCAGATGGTAGTTGTCAGCCATCTGGGTCTAAAACCTGCCCAGGAAAAGAACCTAAACCGACATACGATTGTTCTCCCCCAGTTACAACCTCCACACCTGCCAAACTCACTAATAATGATTTCAGCCAAGGAGGTGATGGAGGAGGTCCGTCCAAGTGTGATAATAGTTACCATGAAAACACTGAACCCATTGTTGCTTTATCTACTGGATGGTATAATGACAATGGTCAGTATTCTTGATAGTCTTCACTGCAAACTCATCACAGTTTATCATGGTTCAATCTATATATTGAAAACTTTACAGGTCATATTTAATTAGATATGGATCAATCAACTAATTGACAATGTGTTTTGAAATTGATGCATGTAACTATAGGTGGTACCAGGTGCAGTAGGATGATTAGTATAACTGCTAAAAATGGGAAGACCACAACAGCTAAGGTGGTGGATGAGTGCGACTCAAGGAACGGATGTGATGCAGAGCATGCGTATCAAGGTCCATGCAATAACAATGTTGTAGATGGATCCAATGCTGTGTGGGAAGCTTTGGAACTTGATATCAGCATTGGCGTTGAAGATATCACATGGTCCATGGCCTGATTCGTATCAAATAGTCTCAAGAGTAATGTTGCTGGTGATGATTTCTCCGCATTATCAGTATTTTCCAAATAAAAAAAATCACCACGTAGTTCTGTTTTGCTCTGTTTTTAAAGTGGAAATATGCAAACTGCACTACCTGTTTTGATATAACTTTTGAAAATTATAAGTGACAATGTTGTAGATGGATCCAATGCTGTGTGGGAAGCTTTGGAACTTGATATCAGCGTTGGCTGGCGTTGAAGATATTACATGGTCCATAGCCTGATTCGTATAAAATAGTCTCAGAGTATAATTTTCAAGTTCATCAAATCAAAAGCATGAAAAATTTATTACTTTAAGTTATCTAATAAACATAATTTAAATGAGTTAGAAAATATTTTGAATGAGAAAGTTACTGGAGAAACTTAGCAATAGTATGTATTGTTTTAACTTTTAAGGTATGATCCACCTTCGAACCTTCCCCACAACTCCCTAAGTGTACTATACGAAAGACTATGCTCAAGTCTTTACATCATTGTCAATCAAACATTTCATATCCACAAATTTGAATTGGTCGTTGTAATTAAATTTCTATGAACCCTCTGAACACGTTTGGACAATTTGCTCTTGTTATTAATTTCTTTGAAATATCCTCCATCAGTGCAGTATAAATCCTCTCATTTCTCTCCTACATCTTCATAGCAAAACCAATCCACCATTAACATTGAAGCAAGTTTTGCTCACAATGCATCTTCATTATCATCAAGTGTTGGGGCTTTTCTCCCTACTTGTCCTTCTACCATCTTTTATTTCTGCAATTTCTTATTGTGGGGGGCCATGCAATAACATGAATGATTGTAATGGCCAACTCATTTGTATCGGGGGAAATGCAAGGATGACCCGGATATTGGCACCCACATTTGTGGAAGTTCCGGTGGTGGTGGTACTCCATCTCCGTCAGGTGGGACTTGTAGGCCATCCGGAGAGGCAAGCTGCAATAGCCAATCTAAGCCGACTTATACATGTTCTCCGCCTATCACATATCCCTCAACGCGTGCCAAACTCACTAATAATGACTTTAGCAAAGGGGTGATGGCGGAGGTGCCTCGGAGTGCGATAATAGTTACCATTCAAACAGTGAACGGGTTGTTGCTTTATCCACCGGATGGTATGCAAGTGAGTTACTCCTCATAACGGCTACTAAAAACAGATTAGTAATATAGAACAAATCTCATGTGATGTTTATAAGCACATCACAATCATAAAAAATATCAATTCAACAACATAAGTTATTAATTGCTATTCAATCATATATCTATTCAAAAAAATTGACTGAACGAGTTTATGAACTTGATGTAGATGGCAATAGATGCGGAAAGATGATTCGTATAACTGCCAGTAATGGGAGGACTTCTATAGCTAAGGTGGTGGACGAGTGTGACTCCCGGAACGGCGGCTGTGATGCAGATCATTCGTTTCAAGGGCCATGCGATAACAACATTGTTGATGCTTCCAACGCTGTGTGGCAAGATCTGGGGCTCAATACAGCCATCGGTGTAGTAGACATCACATGGTCCATGGCTTGATCAGTTGTGATACTCTTGGTGGTGATCCGTGGCATTGATGATGTACCACTTCACCATCAACTTTTGCAGCTTTAGCACCGTCTTTATGGCATGAACGGTTGGGTCATTCGGAGCACCTGTTTTTGACTCCCTTCGGCTAAATAAGTTTATTGAGTGTAATAAAACTAGTGGTTCTCTTGTTTGTCATTCTTGCCCACTTGGAAAACATGTTAATTTGCCTTTTGTTGCTTCTAATTCATGCACTTTTATGCCATTTGATATTATCCATAGTGATCTTTGGACATCTCCCTTTTAAGTTCTTCGGGTCACCGTTATTATGTTCTTTTGTTGGATGATTATTCGAATTTTTTGTGAACGTTTCCCTTATCCAAGAAATCTCAAGTTTATTCCACATTTCTTGCTTTTCGGGCTTTCATTCGTACTCAATTTGAACGGGAAATTAAAATTTTCAATGTGATAATGGTGGGGAATTTGATAATAAGCCGTTTTGGGAATTTTTTAAAGTTCATGGACTGTCTTTTCGCTTTTCTTGCCCATATACTTCTTCACAAAATGGCAAATCCGAAAGAAAAATTCGGACAATTAACAACATTGTTCGTACTCTACTTGCCCATGCTTCCGTACCACCGTCCTTTTGGCATCATGCATTGCAAATGGCAACATACCTTCTAAACATTCTTCCAAGTAAACAATTGGCCTATCAATCCCCTCTCCAAATTCTCTATCAAAAAGACCCATCTTATTCTCATCTTCGAGTGTTCGATTGCTTATGCTACCCTCTTTTTCCCTCTCCCACTATAAACAAGCTACAAGCCCGGTCAACTCCATGCGTTTTTTTGGGTTACCCATCACATCATCGTGGTTACAAGTGTTATGATTTTGTCCATAGAATCATTCTTAGTCGCCATGTCATATTTGATGAAACAACTTTTCCGTTTGCTAAGCTGCATACATCTAAGTCTCCAACGTATGATTTTTTGGGTGACGGGTTGTCTCCTTATTTGGTCCATCATCTGACCTCACAAACATGCTCAACACAAATACACCTACCTTGGGCTCTCCTCCCCAGACTCCGCCACACAATCCGGCCCAACCTCCTCTTCAGCCCAGTTCGCTAGGCCCATTCGTTGGCAGCCCAGTGCACACCCAGCCAGTCTCCGTGTCTTCTCCTACTGCTGGTTCACAATCATCAGGCCCACACATGAGTCAGCCCACTACCCACTCTCCAGTTCCGCCTAATCCCATTCCGGCCCCAAGGCCCGTTACTCGCAGTCAACGTGGGATATTTAAACCAAACAAAAGTACGGCCTCCATACCCACGTTACCAAGTCTCCTCTACCTCATAACCCCGTGTCAGCCCTTTGTGACCCGAATTGGAAAATGGCTATGGATGATGAATATTCTGCTCTTATTAAAATATGACGTGGGAATTGATGCCCCGTCCGCCTGATGTTAATGTAATTCGGTCTATGTGGATTTTTACGCACAAGGTTAAATCTGATGGTTCTTTTGAGAGGCATAAAGCCCGTCTTGTAGGTGATGGCAAAACTCAACAGGTTGGCGTGGATTGTGGCGAGACTTTTAGTCCGGTTGTCAAACCGGCTACTATTCACATTGTGCTCAGTTTGGCTCTCTCTAAAGCATGGCCCATTCACCAGCTTGACGTGAAAAACACGTTCTTGCATGGTGAACTCAAAGAAACTGTATACATGCATCAGCCCATGGGTTTTATAGACCTGACATATCCAGATTATGTCTGTTTACTGAAGAAATCTTTGTATGGGCTCAAGCAAGCTCCTCAGGCTTGGTATAAGCGATTTGCTGATTATGTTTCTACTATTGGGTTCTCTCAAAGCAAGTCTGATCATTCCCTCTTCATCTACCGTCACGGTACTGATATGGCTTACATTCTTCTGTATGTGGACGATATTATCTTAACTGCTTCCTCAGATGCTCTTCGCCGGTCTATCATGACACTTCTTGCCTCAAAATTTGCTATGAAAGACTTGGGGCCTTTAAGTTACTTCTTGGGTATAGCGGTAACTCGTCATACAGGTGGTCTATTTTTATCTCAGAGGAAGTATGTCGAAGAAATTATAGAACGAGCTGGCATGTCGTCTTGTAAGCCATCTCCCACACCGGTTGATACTAAACCGAAGCTGCGTGCTACCTCTAGCACACCTTACGATGATCCATCACATTATCGCAGCCTTGCCGGAGCCCTGCAGTATCTCACTTTCACGAGGCCCGACATATCTTATGTTGTACAACAGATCTGTTTATTCATGCATAACCCGATGGAGGAACACATGCATGCTCTCAAGCGCGTTGTGCGCTACATTAAGGGCACTATGGATCATGGCCTGCATCTATATCCCTCTTCGACAACCACTCTCCTGTTATACAGATGCCGATTGGGGTGGATGTCCGATACCAGACGCTCGACATCTGGTTATTGTGTTTTTCTTGGTGCTAATTTGATCTATTGGTCTTCTAAACGGCAGGCTACTTTGTCTCGCTCTAGTGCAGAAGCCGAGTACCGTGGGTTGCCAATGTGGTCTCTGAGTCTTGTTGGTTACGAAACCTTCTCCTGGAGCTTCATTGTTCTATTCAGAAAGCTACATTAGTCTATTGTGATAATATTAGTGCGATATATCTCTCGGGAAATCCGGTTCAACATCAGCGTACTAAGCATATCGAGATGGATATTCTTTTTGTTCGCGAGAAGGTAGCTCGTGGACAGGTACGTGTCCTACATGTCCCGTCGCAATATCAGATTGCCGATATTTTTACAAAATGCCTTCCTTTGGTTCTGTTTGAGGATTTTCGGGATAGTCTCAGCGTACACCAACCTCCCGCTTTGACTGCGGGGGTGTGATAGAATATATGCAAATCTGATCAAGAATATATGCAAATCTCTGCATATCAAATCTGATCAAGAATATATGCAAATCTCTGCAAATCTGATCAAGAATATATGCAAATATCTGCAAATCTGTTATTGTTTAGTAGGTGTATAATTAGTTTTCTTAATTATAGCCCAGGATCTTGTTTGTAAACAAGTATATAAACTGACAACAGTGAATGGAAAAGGGACACAAAGAATTCTCTTCTTTTTACCACTCACTTGATGTGCATCAACTTATCACTCGATATATACATAAGTACCATTGTCCTACAAAAGTTACCACTTAGTTACTCACATGACACGCAAACGTTGCTACTCAGTTAAATAACCAACCAAATTAACAAAAATATTACTCTTTTCAGCATAAGTTACCGGGATGCACCGTACATCCAAAACACTTGGGGGCATAGAAAATTTTGCAATGTTCTAATTGTATTATTGTCGTTTAATCGAAAACATGTAAAATATTTTGGTCCTAAAAAATTTAAATAGGTGGTGTTGGTTAGTCCAGATATGTATTTAGAAGTTTATGGTTATTGGTTTTTATTTTCTCATGAACTTGGATTTATTGCCCCACAATATTGTGTTGTCTTAATCCTTGATCTGTATTTCTAAGTCAAACCACAAGTCTTCCGTGAAAGCAGTCCATGAATGTGTCACCTCATGACTTCAGCATCAATTGTCATAATTGTTTTTTTTTTAATTTTAAACTTACGTGCACCATCCTGCACGCATAACGAGAAAATTGGCAGAACTTTCCATCCGATTTGACTCGAATATCTTCGGGAGTAGGTTCCTTTCAACTATGTAATACCCCTAATTAAATAAATATAAAATTTCTTATTTATTAATTATGGCATATATTGTAATCTCAATTATTTGGAAAAAGATTTTTGTTTGCCATGGCTAAATAGGATAAAGTGTGTGTGTGTGTATTTAGCCAAAAATTTGTAAACCCTAATATTAATGGATTGTTACTCAATTGTATTTGGGCTTAGTTTTGGCTTTTATTTAACTAATGATTAGGATTTTATTTTGTGAAAGAGGGTGGATGCATTCGAAAGTTCGGTGGACAAATAGCCACCCACCTTATAAAGAGAATAACCTATTTCTTCTTTTTTTTTCTTTTCTCCTTCTCTTTTTTTCCCTTTCTTCACGAATTCTTCTCTTTGGCGGATCCTTTTTTTTTCTCCTTTCTTTTCCCCTTTTTT